>PVJS01001727.1:74717-93328 GCA_004027185.1 Glis glis
CTGTTGATGGACACCTTGGCTGGTTCCAAAGTTTGGCAATTGTGAATTGTGCAGCTATAAACATAGATACACATGCATTAGTCTGGTAGTTTGGTTTCAGATCTTTTGGGTAGATGCCTAGAAGTGGTATTGCTGGGTCATATGGTAGGTTCATTCCCATTCTTCTGAGGATCCTCCACACTGTTTTCCAAAGTGGTTGTACTAATTTGCAATTCCACCAGCAGTGTATTAGAGTTCCTACTTCTCCACATCCTCACCAGCATTTGTTGTTTAAATATTATATTATTTTATTGTGGTTTTGATTTGCATTTCCCTGATAATTAACAATGTTGGAGATTTTTTTTGGTACATATTGGTCATTTGTATCTCTTCTTTGGAGAAATGTTTCTTCAGATCCTTGGCCTACTTTCTCTTCCAGCTCTATTGAGGTATAATTGACAAAAAAATTATATGTGCCTATTTTTACATTTTTTATGATTGGGTTATAAGAGCTCTTTATCTATTATAGATACAACTCTCTTATCACATATGTATAATTTGCAGAATTTTTCTTCTAATCTGTGAGTTGTCTTTAACTTTCTTGATGGTGTTCTTTGAGGCAAAAACATTTTTAGTTTTTTTTTCTTTTGTGGTACTGGGGATTGAACCCAGAGGCATTCTACCTCCAAGCTACACCCTCAGCTCTATTTTTTATTTTTATTTGGAAACAGGGTCTCACTAAGTTGCAGAGGGCCTCACGAGGTTGCTGAGGCTGGCCGCGAACCTGTGATCCTCCTGTCTCAGCCTCCCAAGTATTGGGATTACAGGTATGTGCCACCGCACCTGGCTCACTTTTAGTTTTGATAAATTCCAATTTTCCTTTTGTTGCTTGTGTTTATGGAGTCATATTACATTTTAGAAATCATTATCTAATTTTAGAAATCATTACCTAATCCAAAGGCATGAAGATTTATAGCTATTTTTTCTTCTCTCCAGAATTTTGCATTTTAAGTTCTTACTTTCAGGTCTTTGATCCATGTTGAGTTAAATTTTGTATATGGTATAAGGTATTATTTTGCATTTAGATATTCAGTTGTTCCAGAAGCATTGTTTTTTTTTTTTTTTTTTTTGCGGTACCGGGGATTGAACGCAGGGGCGTTCTACCTCCGTGCTATGCCCCCGGCCCTATTTTTTATACTTTATTTTGAAACCGGGTCTCACAAAGTTGCAGAGGGCCTCACTAAGGAAAGAGAGAGAGAAAGAGACACAGAGAGAGACAGAGAGAGAGAGACACAGAGACAGAGAGAACGAGTGAGCTGAGGCTGGCCACGAACCCGGATCCTCCGGTCTCCGCCTCCCAAAGTACTGGGATTACAAGCGTGCGCCACCACGCCCGGCTTCAGAAGCATTGTTAAAGCGGCTACAATTGCATTAAAGAAAAAAGTCCCTCCTAGTAATTATTATGTGGACGGCAGTCTGGGAACCATTGAGTTAGAGGATATAGAGGTAGGCTGGGCAATGGGTGAGATGGTTTACACTCTGGTGGTCATATCAAAAGGATGGATGAGAGATACAGGGATGAAGGAAATGGTAACATGCAGAGATGCAGCAGGAGTGGTGAGCCACAAAAAGGCAACGATGATAATGCAGTGAGTACACCTTTTACAGTTTAAAACATGCTCCTTAAAACACTTATTCCATTCAGTGTTCTTAGTGAGATAGAGAGGGCGTTACCGTGTTAACTAACAGATGAGGAAGCTGAGGTTGCAAGATGTGGTTAGTAAGCAGCCAGACAGGCCTCCTGCACATCAGCGACTGACTGACAGCAGTGGGAAGCCGGGGAAGCACTGCTGAAGGCTGGATTTGGGCTGCCAGCAGAATACGTCTAGCAGACATCTGAAAATGTAGCACTAGAGTTAGCTGGAGAGGGTGGGGTTGACCACGGGGTTTGAGAAGTAACTGGGGAGGGCATCTTTAAAGCCAACAGGCCAGGCCAGACTGTCAAGGAGAAAGTGTAGACAGAGGAAGGCTGAAGCAGAGACTCATGGGGAGATGCCGGTATTTAGACACCAGGATGAAATCACCAGCGGAGTGACCAGGAAGGAGCAAACAGTGGATGGGGAAAAGGTAAGAGGAGAATTTTCTGAGAATAGGGTGGGTCACATATTAGCAAACACGGAATAACCACCCAGGAGGGCAAAAACTTCCAAAAGGTGGAAGGTGGCCAGTGGAAGGGGCGTGTGTCACAGATCGTTGCTCTGAGAAGTTGGCTACTGTATCATATTTTGGTGATTGATGTGACTGTATTACTTGGAAGAAACCCTTCTGCAATTGTTTTGTAAAGCAAATAGCCATTCTCTAATCTCTCTGTCTCTCTCTTTCTCTCTCTCTCTCTCTCTCAGAGTTGTCACATAAAAGCTTTGCTCAGATATAGCTATGCCTGCCTGTGGAAGTAGGTACAACATGCTTCAGAAATAATTACCCTCTCAAAGGCAGAAGAGCCAGGCCAGGTTTCTGCTGTCTGAGCACAGATTAAGCAGGCAACCCTGTGAGTTCTGAGCTCACATTCAAAGTCAAGGAAATGGCAAGTATGAGGTCACTCATGCTCTCTACCCACGACCCTTTACACCTCATATGGCCCTGTGTGGCTAAAAGCAAGATATACTTGCTAGGAATCTGGCCCTTTGTTTAGCTTATGTGTATTGGCTGCTTGGGAAAATGATCTTCAAGGTTCCTGAATCCCTGTAGTTAAATGATATTCTGGGAGGATAAGGAGCCATGGGAGGTGGAATGTTAGACTGATCTGAAGAAGGTTACTGCATCCCTCTTTCTGCATCTTAGCCCTTGCAGGTTTACTTTGCATCAGGGTAGAGGCAGGGGGTTGAGTTATATGGCTAAATGCCTTTGTGATCGTTTGATTCAATTGAGTAGGGCTCTCTAAACATCCAGGGCATGCAAGCTAGGAATGGTGGGATACAGTGATGTTGAAGACAGTCCCTGCCTCAGTGACTCACAATTGCCAGACTAACAGGTAAGAGATGTGGTCCCTTGTACATACTTGGCACACAAATACTTGGGAAAGCAAAATTATATTAGGATACCAATATAGGAGCCAGTGCATGGTGGCACACGTCTGTAATCCCAGTGCTTAGGAGGCTGAAACAGGAGGATCGCAGGTTCGAGGTCAGCCTCAGCAACTCAGTGAGACCCTGTTTCAAAATAAAAAATAAAAATAGGGCTGGGGGTGTAGCTCGGAGGTAGACTGCCTCTTGGTTCAATCCCCAGAATCAAAACAAACAAACAAACAAACAAACCAAAACAAAAAACCCCAAACCAATACAGGGCTCTAAAAGAGAAACAACGAATGCACACCATGCAATACTAGGTAACCATTTCAATGACAAATATGTTAGCTATGTCAGTGTATGAAGAGTGTAAATAAAATACACCTATTGAACAAGGCAGAGACCACACAAGAAACAGCTGGGCAAGGTTCTCAACTAAAAGTAGAGAGATCTGAGGGCGGAAAAGATTCACCTGTTGGGTGCTCCATAAGTTTTCTTCCTGTAGACTTGCTTAGGTTCATCACAAAAATGAGCAGTCTAAAAACAAGTGCTACAGAAATGTGGAGGATATAATGGTTATGGAGGGATGAGACTACAGGGAGAACAGTATGGGCAAGTGTTCGGAGGTAGGAATGTTTACACTATAACGAGGCATAGTGAGTAAACCAGTGTAGCTTGGAAAAGCAGATTTCAATCGAATCTGAGGGGTCTGGATTCTATTTCATAGGTGGCGGTGGGGTTTCTGAAGGTTTGAGGCAGCAATTCTCATTGTTCTTTGCATCTGTGAGGATTAAATTAATTAATCCAGGTAAAATTCTTAGAACAGAGCTAAGCATTTGTTTATTATTATCATCTTTGTGGCTTGTCTCCCAAATAAAATGTACATTTCTTGATAACAGGGATTACATTTTTCAGAGAAGAAGGGAACTGGAAGGTGGCCACCTAACCCAGACTCATAGGGTCAAAGAAGTCTTTTCAGTGTAAAATGTGGCTTTTCTGAGTCCTTGAAGATTAATTGGAGCCAGGTGTGGTGGCGCACATTTGTAATCCCAGTACTTGGGAGGCTGAGACAGGAGGATCGTAGGTTTGCGGACAGCCTCAGCTAATTAGTGAGGCCCTCTGCAACTTAGTGAAAGCCTGTTTCAAAATAAAGAATAAAAAATGGGCTGGGGGTGTAGCTCGGAGGTAGAATGCCCCTGGGTTCAATCCCAGTACCGCAAAAAAAAAAAAAAAAAAAGATTCACTGGGCTTGAAGAAGGGGGTATCTGGGGTAGAGGTTAAAAGGAAGTAAGGGAGAGAATGTTTCAGAGGAAACAGCATATAGAAAAGCTCAGAGGGGACAGAAAGTATGGTAACTAAAATAAGTTTAACCACTACCCTCTGAGGAGGTATCTGTTTTAAAAGCAAATGACACTATCACTCTGAACCTCAATATGCTGAATAATTATAATGCACTAATAAAAATATATTTAAAAAAACAAATGACAAAGTGATTATAGCAAACTTGTATGATTCAAGATTAATATACAAAATTCAATTGCTTTCCTAATGCCAGCAATGAACAAGTGAGATTTGAAATTAAAAATACATTATCATTTATATTAGCATCCTCCCAAATTAAATACTTAGGTATAAATAGAATAAAGACTACACAAGATTTACATTAGGAAAACTATAAAACTTCAAATAACAAAATCAAGCACTAAATAAATGGAGAGACAGCCCATGTTTAAGAACAGGAAGACTCAATACTGTCAATATGTCACTTCTGTCTAACTTGATCTATTGATTCACTGAAATCTCAATCAAATCCCGGGAAATTATTTTCGAATATCAACAAAGTGATTGTAAAGTTTTTATGAAGTGGCCAATGACCCCAAATAGACAACTCAATATTGAAAGAGAAGACCAAAGATGGAAGACTGATACCACCCAACTTCAACTTACATAAACTACAGAAATCAAGACACTGTGATACTGGTGAAAAAATAGACCAATAAATCAATGGAACAAAACAGAAATTCCAGAAATAGACCCATATAAATACAGTCAATTGATTTTTGGCAAAGGAGAAAAGATAGTGTTTTCAACAAATGGTGTTGGAACAACTTAACATTCACCACAAATAAATTGAATCTAGATGCAGATCTTATACCCGTCACAAAAATTAACTCAAAGGGTATCACAGAACTAAATGTAAAATTCAAAACTATAAAACTACTAGAAGATAACATAGGAGAAAATATAGATAACCTTAGGTTTGGCAATGACTCTCTAGATACAATACCAAAGCATGAGCTATGAAAGAAATTACTGATAAGCTAGACTTTATTTAAATTAAAAACTTCTCTGGAAAAGATAATATCAAGAGAATGAAAAGACAAGCCATAGACTATAGGAAAATATTTTCAAAATACATATGATAAAGTACTGTTATCCAAAATATACAAAGAACTCTTAAAACTCAACAATGAGATAAAGAATAACTCACTTAAAAATGGGCAAAAGACCTAAAGAGACTCCTTACCAAAGAGAACATTAGATGGTAAAGAAGCATATGAAAAGATGTTCCATAGCTGGGCGTGGTGGCGCATGCCTGTCATCCCATTACTTGGGAGGCTGAGAGAGGAGGATCACAGGTATGTGGCCAGCCTCAGCTACTTAGTGAGGCCTTCTGCAATTTAGTGAGACCCTGTTTCAAAATAAAAAATTAAAATATTAAAAAATAGGGCTGGGGGTGTAGTTTGTAGGTAAAATGCCCTGAGTTCAATCCCCAGTCACACACACACACACACACACACACACGCATACACACACATATGTTCCATATCATATATCATTAGGGAATTGCAAATTAAAACATCAATGTGTTATTACACACTATTAGAATGGACAATATCCAAAATACTGACAACCAAATGCTGGCAAGGATGCAGAGCAATAAGAATTCTAGTTCATTGCTGGCAGGAATGCAAAATGGTAGAGTCACTTTGTAAGACAATTTGGCAGTTTCTTATAAAACTAAACACACTCTTACTGTATATCCAGAAATTGTATTCATTCCTTTCTTTGTCATTTATCTAAATGAGTCGAAAAGTTATATCCACACAAAAATCTGCACACAGATGTTTATAACAGCTTTATGCATACATCATTGCAAAACTTGGAAATGACCAAGATGTTCTTCAGTAGGTGAATAGATAAACTGTGGTACATCCAGACAATGGAATATTACTAAAAAGTAATAAGCTATCAAGCCATGAAAAGGCATGGCAGACACTTAAGTGCATATTATGAAATAAAAGAAGCCAATCTGAAATGGTATATAATATATGATTCCAATCATATGACATCCTGGAAAAGGCAAAACTTTGGAGACAATTAAAAAGATCAGTGGTTGCCAGAGGTATCTGAGGAAGAAATGCAAGCTAGCTGGATGGACTAGGTCTGATGGCTCTGGGGAGCATATTGTGCCAAGGAGTACCCAGCTTTGGAAGAGAAGGTGGCAAGCTAGCCCTCCCCAGATTCACTGGGAAGGATAGGGGGAGCCTCGTCCCTCCTTTCCTTGCCACCTGACATACCCTTCCATGCTGGGTGCTGAAGGGACATTTGAGGGAGCCCAGTGGAGCAGCCCTGGCTATCTGAGCTCAGGAATCTCTGGTGAATTTTCATCTCTTCTGATAAAAATTGAACTCTCTTTAACAAAATATCTTGGTGCTAAATCAATTAGGTTTTGACAAGAATAAGTCTTTTTGGTTTGTGAGACAATATCAAAAGTGCAGAATTTCTGGTAAATGAGAAAAAGAAAAAACCCTGAGTATTTTTCTTAAGGGCAATGAATTATGCCTTCCTTGTTGTGTTCTACAGACGGAATTACTCAACCGTCTTGTTCTGTTTTAATTAACCCAGCTAATAACTTCCCTGCTGGATTCCCTTGTTCATAACTTCTTGGTTTCACATAATAACGTGTTTGTTTCTTCCTTTGTGTTCTAATGAAATGATAATAACCTTCCCTGGCATTCATTTCATCCTTAATATCCGGAGATTTCACTAATATAAACCCTCTTTCCATCTGCTCTTTCTCCCTTTTAAAGGGAACATTTCTCTATTCTCTTTACTTGTCTTCTTTGGGGAGGCTCAGCTAATCTCTTCTTTCCTCCAGAAAGAATCTTTCTGTATGGCTTCCCTGGGCTGACAGGGGTTGGCACAGGCTCTCCAGGCCACATCCCTTTTCAGGGCCTCACTGAGGTCTCTTCCCAGCTGCTTCTGGGACAGAGACCATTGCTCACTGTTCTTCTGAGGAACACAAGGACATTAAGTTGCTAATGCATTTTGGAGGTGGGGTCAAGGTGGAAGAGGGAAAAAGGCCACTGGTATAATGATCTTGAGAAGAGATTCTTGCCCTGGTCTCAGGACAGTAAGACCTGTGAAGATCAGGGGCAGCTATCTGTGTATGGTGAATCACATCTGTAATCCCAGTACTCAGGAGGCTGAGACAGGAAGATCGCAGGTTCACAGCCAGCCTCAGCAACTTAACGAGAAATAAAAAATAAAATGGGCTGGGGGTGTAGTTCAGAGGTAGAATGCCTCTGGGTTCAATCCCCAGTACCAAATAAATAAATAAATAAATAAATAAATAAATAAATAAATATAGAGAGAGAAAGAAAAAGGAAAGAAAGATCAGGGTCAGTGCATAGGGAGGACACAGAAAGGCAGGAACAGGAGAAGCTCTGAGGTCAAGGAAGATGTGAAACTAACAAAGGTATCCTGATAAATTAGGGCTGGCAGAATCTGTCAGTTCATCTATAACTTCCAGTGTCTGGTTTTCTTCTTCATTGTCTTCTTGGCCAGGTGCAAAATCCTGACTAGCAACCAGTGTCAAGTAGAAAGTTCCTATGAAGTGAATGTGTTCAAAGTGATGCTGTGCTAAAGAATCCACTGGGTGACATGCCACACACACCTGGCCCTTCTCGTAGGCATCTTCTACTGTTCCTCAGTGATATTGGTGTTGACTGTGCTGGGGGAACCTAGCTCTGCCCTGGAGGAGTTCCACACTGGTGGGAAGCTGAGATGAAGCTCCCCAAAGCACTGACAACCCCAGACCCCCAAGGGCACACATTGAATGTCTACCCTGAAGGTCACAGGAAGGGAAGTTTGCAGCTAAGGGGCCAGAGAAGGCTTCAGTTCCTTCCTGGTGAACATTTTCTTCGATTTCTCCTACCATCTAGACTACTAGACTACTAGGAATCCTTCTATTCTGTAGATAGTCTGGCCCCCTGGAGTGGGGGGTGGTGCTTGAGGGGAACAGTTCAGGCCTTTGAGCCAACTGAGAGTGCAGAAAAGCAGAAGGCCGGCAGCCCAACCAAGCCACAGAGGTCCAGCTGTGCTGGTGAGGTTGCAGGTAAGGGCCTCCTGCACAGGCTCCCAAGGTCTGGTACAGGACTTCTGCAGGGACCAAGAGTTAGAGGGAAGATGGCAGGACCCTCCTCTGGTCCATCTTCCTTCAACTAACTGTCCAGCACAGCCTACCAGGCCACCTCTCTACCCATCCATGGAGTCCTCCCATCAGCCCGCCTATGGATGCAGGAAAGCAGCTTCTGCCAGCTGCCAGGGCCCATTCTGGCTGCCCAGAGCCTTGTTTCCTTCCACCTCAGCCCCCTGCTGCATGTGCCCAACAGGGCAGCCACAGTGTCCATGGCAGCCTCTGGGTCATTCTGTTGTCCCTAACATAGCAGCAGGGTGTGGAGAGAGGCCAGGATCTTCCTCTGACACAGGAGGAGGGCAGAAGAGTCTTTACCACCCACAGCAGAGGTAACGTGCCATGCCACACATGCTCTGGCTGCCCTGCCAGGTCGCGATGGCATCTTGGCTCCCTGCGTTTAGGATTTGGCTCTGCACTTTCCAAGTATACCAACCATGGAAGGTGACACTACAGGGGCAGAGGGGAGGAAGTGCTGGTGCACGAGCCCTGGCAGGCATGCTCAGTCACATGACATCACACAGACCTAGTTCTCAGTGAACTGCCAAGGCGGCTGCTCTTTCCTGATTCTCACCATGGCAGAGTGATGGTGTTGTGTTAACGGTCTCAGTAGTCTGGACCCCGGTTCCGTGGTGAGTCCAGAGGGCAGAGGCATGGCTGGTGTTAAATGTACTGCCCAGCAGGGGTGCCCAGGGCCCCGCACAGTTATCTCTGGGCAGGAAACTACTTCCTAACTTCAGTAGGCTACCAGTGTCAGCTCCAGGCTCAGTGAGACCACCTTTAGCCCAAAGGTGATATACAAATGATCAGTAAACCTCTCAGGGATGGAACCCACATGCCCTCTTCTTTGGGTGGTCTGATGGCTTTCTTATAATTCTTTTCCATTCCAAAGAGGATGTGATGGGCCCCATCCATGAGTTGTATCACCTGAATTCACCTTCCAAGCACACTCCAATCAGACCTTCCTCCAGGCAGTTCAACATAGCACGTCTGTGACCACGGAAGGAAGAAAAGCTGCCTGGCTCCTAAGGGTATGGAATCCAGGGCCTTGCGCCAACCTTCTATGACCAGGACTGTACTGGTGAGATGTCGCTCTGGTACCTAACCTTCATTTCTTCTGCAGAGTGAAGATTCTCATAAGTCATGCTCTAAGAGGCCAAGAAGAACCTGCTAAAGGATGTGGTACGTCACAAGGGTCACAGCTGCCTTTCTGGGGTGCCATACTGGGAGCATGTGTGAGTGGGAGTAGTAGTCTCCCCTCCCCCCCTGCTGTGGTTATTCTTGGCTTTCTCTGGGCCCAGATGCCTCACCCCCGCCCTATTGCCCCATCCTATTTGGAACCTTTACTGCCATGAGTTCCAGGCTGCTACTCCCTGCCCCCTTCCCTCCTTTAATCTCCCTCCTGTTTCTGAATCCCTCCACTTCCCTGATCAGAAGCTCTGGGATAGTTCCTCAAAGAATATATCAGATAGTCAGAAAAGTGAAAATTAAAAAGTTTGGCAAAAACCAGAAGTTTGGCCAAGCCTACAGGACAAGTTTTGAGCATTCTCTGGCCCCACTGTCTCCATATCCCATTTCCAAAGGAAGACACCCCCAGAATTATTTCACTAGCCTTGGATGGCATGGTTAGCAGCTCATGGCTTTGTTTACTCTCTCTCTCTCTCCAGAGGCCAAGATGTGGTATTTACAGAGATGGGGTACTATGTCCCTGCTTTGCCCCCTACCCCAGGAAAAGTCCCTTTGTCTTAGAAAACATGAATCCCCATCTGAATCCTCACACTATCACCACACTACAACACCTTGCAGTTCCCAACCACCAGGCAAAGGTAAGAGACATAAAGGAACTCCCTTGTTATCAGTCCTTTCTGACCAATACTCTTATAACCATTATAACAAAGAGGAAAGATAAAAAAAATGGGCACGAATGTCCAGGGACTGAGTGTCATCTCTTGGGACTTTTTCAGTTCAGAGCAATGAATCCAGCTATCCTGATGGCCTCCTCAGGATCTCTATTTCCCTGTAGCAATGAACATGATGTGCCATCTCCTTCCTAAAAGAATTCTCTCTCTTATCCTCTTCTCCCAGATCTATCCTCTTCTCCCAGGTACACTCTCCTGGTTCTTCCTGCTTTCTGAAGGCTGCTTCTCTTTCTCCTTCTTGATGACGACTCTGTACAGTTAAGTGCTTCTCAGGATTCTGCCCTTGGCTCACACTCCACTCATTTTCTCTCCTTTCCATAAACCTATGAGCCCTTCTCTGGGCTAGGTATTGGGCTGAACATTGACCATTTATTTCACTCTCCCCTCGAATACTTCTACATCCCCCAAGGAACAACCACCATTCCTCCTAGGACAACCCAAGTGTGTCCCCGACCCTGGCCTTTTCTGATGATCAGTCCTGTGTACTTAACTGGAAGATGGCACTCAGATGCAAAAAACGGAACTTGCATTCTCTCTGAGCTCACTGCTCTGGCTCTTGACTCTCTGACTTCTATTACCTGCCTCAGCATTCTTTTGGCCACTTGAGCTGAAAATCAGGAGTTATATTTGACTCGCAGTGTGGTAGCATATTCAGTCACTGGCTGTCTGGTTAATTCTATATGCACAATGGTTGTCTAACACATCTGCCTTTCTTCTCTAGTCATTCTCATCACTAGCATCACAATAAGCCTTCCAGGGTCTCTTCCCTTCATCCTGACTCTCTATTCTAACCCCACCTCCCAAAAGTCCCACAAAAGTTGTTGGATCAATCTTCCAAAACAGCCTTTATCTAGTCACTCCTCTGCTCAGAAATCTTGTCGAGCTCTTCATTAACTCTCAAGTAGTGTCCAAATCCCCTGACCTGCCACTCAAGGCATCCATATTGTGTCTTTGTCATGGTTCTACATCACAAGGTTGCTTTCTAGACACTTGGTTCCCAAACATATGCTACTTCCCATATTGCTTCTTATGACCCCTAGACTTTTTCTTTAAGGATACATAGGTTTAGAATTGGCCTATCTGCTGCTTTTAAACCTACCTCTCCCTAAAGAACAGGATTAGATATTGCTTCCCTCCAATGACATCTTCATTAAATATGTCATACCTTCTACTACAGTGATTGCTGTGACCTCATTGCCCGGACTAGACCATAATCTTGAACTGATAGAGATCTTCTCTCATTCCTCATTGGACTCCCAATACCTAACATAGTGGTTATTCATAGTGCTTGTCAGATGAGTGAAAATACAATCCCTGCTTCCTGGGCAAGGCAAGAGAATAGATGAGATTAGGTGTGGGCTATGAGTTCCTCAGAGAGAAAGTGTGAAGAGAGGTCATAGTTGAACAGAAATGTCTGCCAAGCAGAGAAGCCATACTTCCACATGAGTACCACACCAGCATCCCCAGGAGGCTAATTATTGTTTTTTCTCTAAAAGTTTTTTAACCACATGGTTCTACTCTTGGTCAAAAGACTAGATACAGCCTAGGGAACAAAGCGAGATCTCTGGCCCTAAACAACAACAATAACAACAAAACAATTGGATACCATACATTTTCAAGGACCTCTCCAACAGTCCTCCCTGAGCCCGGGGCCTGGCACCACATCAGTTCCTCACATGTCAATTCTCCCGTCAGCTACTGTGTCACCCTGTTAGTGAGAAGAGTCATCTTGATATTTTAATCAATTTTGACTTTACCTAGGGGAAAAAGGAAGACAATTGCTAAGTAGGACAGCATCTCCCAAAGGGGGAGAGTCACCTCTCATTTGTCTGAATTCATACTGGTACTTAGTGTGAGCCATTTCAACATGATTCTTAACCCAAGGAATTCCTTTTGCTTTAGAGAATTTAGCATGATGATTTGGAGAGAAACCAGGATTAGAGTGATTTTTCATAGCACTCTCTATTTTTTTTTTTTTTTTTTGCGGTACCGGGGATTGAACCCAGGGGCGTTCTACCTCCGCGCTACACCCCCGGCCCTATTTTTTTATACTTTATTTTGAAACCGGGTCTCATGAAGTTGCGGAGGGCCTCACTAAGTAGAGAGAGAGAGAGAGAGAGAGAGACAGAGAGAGAGAGCGCCAGAGAGAGAGAGAGCTGAGGCTGGCCGCGAACCCGGATCCTCCGGTCTCTGCCTCCCAAAGTACTGGGATTACAAGCGTGCGCCACCATACGCCCGGCGCACTCTCTCTTTCTTAAGTCTCTTCTATTCCTAGTCAGGACTGGGTTTACTCCCTGTCAAATCTAAGCAAAGAACCTGTCTAATGGAGAAGTGCCCTCTTTCTACAAATTTGCTATCTCATACTTTCCCTGAGTCAAGGAAGGTAAAAAAAAAAAAAAGATCTGCAGATGCTGCTGCAGTAAACCAAAGGACTCCACTAGGCAGCAAGGAGGTGATCATGTCTATAAGCTACTGAAAGCAAGATGAGCCCTGAAGAATTCCTGCAAAGAGATCGTTTATATTTTATCTGTTTTAGCCATGTGTAGGGTATGTTTGGAAAATGATTCAACAAAGAGAACCAAACTCCTCCAGGTCTCAGAGTCAGAAAAGGAACAGAGTTCAAACTTTCAGGCAGGTTCCTTTTGGTTTGTGTTTCCTCTTCTGGCAGGAGGTCTGCTTTCCATCTCTGCAGAACACACTTCTGTTTCTGATAATAAAGTACATGCCTCATTGGCTTCCAGATACTCACTGTCAGCTGCTGTCCCTGTTCATGGCCCTGCTTGGCAAACATAGCTGGGGAAAACCCACCAGGGGGAAAACAAAGGCCATGTGGGCTACCAAGCAGGGGTTCAGGGAACATTAGGCCATGAGTGGGTCCTGATGAAAAGAGTAGCCTGGGCTAAAGCAGATAAGCAGGCCATGGGTTGCTGTCTGCAGTGAGAAGAGGTGGTGCTGAGAATGCTGGGCCACCAGATACTATTCAAAGAACCAACAAATTTACCTGGGTCTGTTCCACATGGGAAGTCAGATTAGTGGCCAGCAAAACACAAGTACAACTAGAATAAAAAGCAAAGGACACATGGGCTTTGAGTCAGATGAATATGAGTGAATGCTAGCCTAGTCATTTGCTCCCACCAGCTGGTAACTTGAGATTTATCATTTGACCTTTCTGGGCCTTCATTTCCTCATAAGATGGGGATAATAATATTTATAAGGTGCTATGAAAACTAGATGTAAGCCGGGCATGGTGGCGCACTCTTGTAATCCCAGTACTTGGGAGGCTGAGACCAGAGGATCCGGGTTCTCAGCCAGCCTCAGCTACTTAGTGAGGCCCTCCGCAACTTAGTGAGACCCTGTTTCAAAATAAAGAATTAAAAAATAGGACTGGGGGTGGAGCTCGGAGGTAGAATGCCCCTGGGTTCAATCCCCAGTGCCAAAAAAAAAAAAAGAAAACTAGATGTAATGATGATACAAAGTGCTCAGGATAAAACCTGTCATATAGAAGAAACTCAATTTACTGGTATTTAAGAGGGAAGATATAATCCCAATCCTGAAGGAGTTTATAATCTATTTAGGAATACAAATTACATAAACATTGGCAAACAACAGGATATGATCTAGCATGAACATATATATATATATGTATATATGTATATATACACACACATACATGTATATATGTTTTTCCAGTTTCTTTAAAATGCATATGAATGTTTAAAGCAAAAATTATAACAGCATATCAGTGTATTTAAAATGTTTATAGATATAATTTACATGACCATAATAGGATTAAGGTTTGACACATATATGTATATATGTTTTCCCAGTTTCTTTAAAACACATGAATTATAATACCATATCAGTGTGTTTATAATGTTTATAGACATAATATATATGTCTACAGTAGCATTAAGGATTGGAGCTCAGGGAGCAGTAAATGGAGATTTACACTTTTGCCGGGTTCTTATATTTCATGTGACTTAATTCAATATCATCTCTAAATAGAGTTAGATTTAAGTGATGTATTGTAATCTATAAAAATAATGCAGAAAGATATTTTCTGGTTGATATTTTTAAATATGCTATTAACACAAAAGAAGGCAGGGAAAGATGAATAAATACCAAATGAGAAAAATAAAAAGCTATCAGGAAAAGACCTAAATACAATAATATCAATTACATTAAATGTAAGTGGACACAGCACTTTAATCAAAAGGCAGAGATTGTCAGATTATACTAAAAACCAAGAATGAACTATATATTGCTTACAAGAGACACACATTAAATACAAAGATACAAATAGAAGAAGTAAAATATTATAAAACTATGCAAACAACAAAAGAAAGAATTTAAAACAGAAAGCTGGAAATATAAAGCACAAGGATAAGAAAACTATAATGTTTCTCTTACTATAAGACAAAATTGACTTTTTAAAAAGCAGTATTCAGCCGGGCGTGGTGGCGCACGCTTGTAATCCCAGTACTTTGGGAGGCAGAGACCGGAGGATCCGGGTTCGCGGCCAACCTCAGTGTGCAAGCGCGTGCGCGCGCACGCGCGCAATCGATTGATTGATCGATCTCTCTCTCTCTCTCTCCTCTCTCTCTGTCTCTCTCTCTGTCTGTCTCTCTCTCTCTCTCTACCTAGCGAGGCCCTCCGCAACTTCGTGAGACCCGGTTTCAAAAATAAAGCATAAAAAAAAATAGGGCCGGGGGTGTAGCGCGGAGGTAGAACGCCCCTGCGTTCAATCCCCGGTACCGCAAAAAAAAAAAAAAGCAGTATTCTAGAAAAAAAGAGCAATATTAATGATACTTAATGATTTAAAGGTCAAACATAAGGAATATAGAATGTTTAAATATATATATGTGTATATATGTATATATATATATTATTAGGAATATATACATCCCTAAAACATATCACCAAAATATATGAAGCAAACAGTGACAGATCTAAAGAGAAAAGTAGAAAAATCCAAAATTATAGCTAGATATATGAACTTATCTTTATTGGTAATTGGTAGACTAACTGGACAAAAACTTGGTATGGATATAAAAAATGACACTAGTAACTACCTTAACCTAATTTACACATATAGAATTTATAGAAAGTTAATATAAAAATATAAAACATACATTCAAGTACACATAGAATATTCGCCAAGATTGATGATATACCAGGTCATAAATCAGTAGATTTTAACATATATGTTCTCTGACTACAATAAGATTAAATTTAAAAATCAATGAAAACTATTTTTTAAATTCTCAAATATATTCTTTATGTTTAAAATATCTTTTTTTTTTTTTTTGCAGAACCAGGGATTGAACCCAGGGCATTCTACCTCCAGGCTACACCTCCAGCCCTATTTTTTATTGTTTATTTTGAAACAAGGTCTCACTAAATTGTGGAGGGCCTCAGCTACTTCCCCGCGAACCCGATCCTCTGTTCTCAGTCTCCCAAGTACTGGGATTACAAGCGTGCACCACCATGCCTGGCTTAAAATATCTTTAAAAGATAATGAAAGCAAAATAACAATGTAATGTAAACTTTAAAAATATAGAGAGAGTTAAAATATATGGCAGAAATAGCAAACAGACTAAGAGAGGAGAAAGAAGAGTGTATAATTATAAAGTTTTTATTATATATGAAATGGTGTCATGTTACTTGAAGATACACTGTGATAAGTTGAAGATGTTTACTATAAATCTTAAAGTAACCACTAAAAAACAAAGTATATCTAATAAACCAATAAAAAGGTAATTTGGAATCATTATGGAGGAGGAAAAAGAGAACAAAGAACAGATGGGACAAATAGATGACAGATAGTAAAATGGTAGGTAGATTTATATCCAACTGTATCAATAACCACATTAAATGCAAATGGTATAAAAATCCAAATTTTAAAGGCAGAGATTCCCAAACTGGGTTAAAAAAAGAAAGAAAGGCCCAACTCTGTAGATTAAAGCAAAAGATGGGAAAGATGTTAACATTAAACAAAAGGAAGCTTAAGTGACTATATTAATACAAGACAATGTATAGCTCAGAGTAAATATTACCAGGAGATAAGGTAGGTCATTTCATAATGACAAATGGGCCAATTTATTAATAGGACATAACAATCCCAAAGTTTTTGCACCTAATAATACAGATTTAAAGTAAATGAAGCAAAAACTGGTGGCACTGAATAATAAATAAAAAATCCACAACTATAATTGCAGATTTCAACACCATTTCTCAATAATTGATAGAATTAATAGAAAATCAAAAATAACATAAAAGATTTGAACAATACTATTAAGCATTTGACCTAACATTCATAGAACCCTCCACTGAAAACATAGAACATATTTGTTTCAAGTGCATAGAGAGTACTTATCAAGCTAGATCATACTCTAGTACATAATACAAATCTCAATACATTTTTAAAAGTTCAAATCATATGGGCTGAGGATGTAGTGTAGTGGTTGAGTGCTTGCCTAACATGTGTAAGGCCCTGAGTTTGTTTTCAGTATCACAACAAATAAACAAACAAACACATACATATATACATAAGTTCAAATCATACAAAGTATATTCTCTAATCATAGCAGAATTAAATTAGAATCAATAACAAAGATGTATGTAAGATTCCCAAGTACTTATAAATTTAAAAATACATTTCTGAATAGAGTTATTCAGAAGTTCTGAGTCAAATAAGAAACCATAATGGAAACTAGAATATACTTTGAATCAAATGTACAGCTCAGAGATAGAATGCCCCTGGATTCAATCCCTAGTACCTAAGTAAATAGATGAATAAATAAAAAATGAGGGAGGGAGGGAGAACACATCACTATCTATTATACAGATATTCAGAGGATGATTAGGGAATATCATGAACAATGTTATACTAATAAATGAAATAGAAAAATACTTAAAAGGTAGAAACTACCAGAACTCACTCAAAAAAGAAGCAGATAACCTAAATATCCCTAGATCTATTAAAGTAATTGAATCTGTAGTTAAAATCCTTCCCAAAGACAAAACTCCAAGTTCACAAGGCTTCATGGTGAATTCTACCAAACATTTAAGGGTGAAATAGTACCATTCTACACAAGCTCTTACAGAAAATAGAAGACAAGGGATTACTTCCAACTCATTCATGAACCTGCTACCAAAACCAGACAAAGATATTTCTAAAAAACTATAGACTAATATCCTCATAAACATACACAAAAATTATTAATTTTAGAAAATAAGATCCAACAATACTTTAAAGGATAATACAACCACATGGAGTTAATCTCAGGACTCCAAAATTGCTTTAACATTTGAAAATTAATGTAATTCACTCTGTTAACAAACTAAAAAAAGAGATTGTCTTCATAGATTTAGAAATACATTCGAAAAAATTTAACATTTATTTATGAAAAAACCTTCTAAATAAAAATTTATCAAAATGAACATCCTTAATCTGTTAAACGGCATCCATAAAAATCCTTAGCTATATCATACTTAACAGTGAAAGATTAAATGCTTTTCCATTAAGATCAGAAATAAGATCAGGAATTGATTCTATTCAACATGGTACTGGAGTATTGGCCAGTGCAAAACAGTAAGGGAAAAAAGGTATACAGATGGAAAAAAAGTAAAACTGTCTTTATTCACAGATAATATGGTTGTCTAGGTAGAAAATCCTAAAGAATCTACAAAACAGCTATCAGAATTAAATGAGTGTTGCAAGGTTGTAGGATACATGGTTGTTGTTGTTATTGTTATTATTATTATTATTATTATTATTTGCTGTATTGGGGATTGAACCCAGGTCCTCATGCATGCTGGGCAAGCAGGATACATGGTCATTTTACAAAAATTAAATGTATTTCTATATAATAAGAGTGATTACTTAAGGCATAAGGGAACTTTTGGGGGTGATAGAAATAGTCTACAACAAGATTGAAAGCTAAATAATACCATTTGGAATAGCATCAGAACTAAGAAAAACCAAGGATAGGCCAGGCGTGGTGGCGCACGCTTGTAATCCCAGTACTTTGGGAGTCGGAGACCGGAGGATCCGGGTTCGCGGCCAGCCTCAGCTCTCTCGCTCTCTCTCCCTATCTCTCTCTCTCTGTCTCTCTCTCTCTCTCTCTCTTCTTAGTGAGGCCCTCCACAACTTCGTGAGACCCGGTT
>PVJS01001728.1:0-85217 GCA_004027185.1 Glis glis
TTTTTTTTGCGGTACCGGGGATTGAACCCAGGGGGCTTCTACCTCCGCACTACACCCCCGGCCCTATTTTTATACTTTATTTTGAAACCGGGTCTCACGAAGTTGCGGAGGGCCTCACTAAGTAGAGAGAGAGAGAGAGAGAGAGAGAGAGAGAGAAAGAGCTGAGGCTGGCTGTGAACCCGGATCCTCTGGTCTCCGCCTCCCAAAGTACTGGGATTACAAGCGTGCGCCACCACGCCCAGCTTATTTTTTTAATTCTGATGGAGAATAAAATGCAACCAGTTGAAGAAATAAATAACTTAAGAGGATTTTTTAAAAAGCCTGTGATGCTTTCTTCCCGGCACTCAAAAATATGGACCATTTTGATAACTCTCCTGGGAAGATCAAATGACGACGGGTGTATGGCCTAATCAGACCAATTTGGATGCAAGAGCCCAAATCCCACTTGAAACAAACAAATCAAAGCAAAGCAAAACAGAAATTGAAATCAAAAGCAAGCAAACAAACAAACAAAAAACAATAGAAGAAAAAAGAAAAGAGTGAGAAATGAATGGGCTCGTTCCCTGGGACTTTGACATAGCTCCCATCTTGTGCTCTACATGTGTTTCTTGGTTTAGATTCCCAAAAGAGAGACCTGGCCTGGCCAAGGGCCGTTCAGGGTCCTTCCCAGGCAGGCAGGGTGGGAGAGCTTGTAGTGGGGCCTGCCCTGTGAGTGTGGAGACGGGTCCTATCTTAGAAGAGACCAGGAGCTGAGCAGATATCTCCAAGTGTCTACGATAACTCTCCACCTGTTGGGCATCAGCTACATTATAACCATGTGATTGTTGGTGGGCTATAGGAAATCGAAGGTTGTGAGGTCACATTTAGCAAAGAAAAGGAAAGAAAAATAGCTGGATTATAAGTATACAACAATTGTGACATAGTACTAAACCTTTTTGTAGTTTATCTGAAACTCACATGTCACTGGGTATCCTGTTTATTTTTTTTTTTTTTGAATCTATACTTTATCTGGTAACACTTCACCAGGCTTATCCTTCCCCATTGGAGCTGTCGTGGAGAAAGACTCAGGAAAATTTAAACTCTGAGTCACAAACTAAATTTTCTGTGCCTGAGGGCTGCTTGTGTTCATGTCCTGCTTGATTTCTGTGATCTGTTTTCATTTTCAAGAGAAGCAAGCTGGCGGGCCAAGGAAGCGGAGCCCGGGCTCTGAGGTCTGGATCTGCCTCTCAGGGTCTGGGGGATGCAGGGCCGGTCATCGGCTCTAAGGGCCTCTGTCTCCTTGTCTGTGGTCTCAGATGGCAGGACTGCCTTCTTTTTTAAGGCTAACTAATATTTTATCGCATGTATGTATCACAGTTTCTTTATCCTTATATCCGTGGGTGGACGTTTCTATTGTGTCTGAATCTTGGCTCTGGTGAAGAAGGCTGAGAAGAACATTACAGTGCAGACGTCTCTTTGAGATACTGAACTCAGTTCCTTTGGACAAATACCCAGAAGTGCTAAGCGAAAGAAACCAGACCACCAGAAGACAAATACTGTGTGAGCTCACTTATATGTGGGATCTAAAACAATCAAAACTCTTAGAAGCAGAAAGTAGAAGGATGGTTTCCAGGGACTGGGGACAGCGAGGGGCACTGGGACATGTTGGCCAAAGGTTACAAAGTCTCAGTGATACAAGATACATACATTGTTAAGATCTAATGTCCAGCATGATAGCCATGGTTAACAGTACTGTACTGTATACTTGATAATTGCTAGGGGCGGGGGGGGGGAGATGTTAAGTGTTCTCAATACACACACACACACACACACACACACACACACACACAGATACAAGGTAACTATGTGAAACTATGGATATACTAATTATCTTGTTTGTGATGAGTATTTCACTATATATATATATATATATATATATATATATATCATATAGATACATCAAATCAAGTTGTATGCTTTAAATATACACAATTAAACACTTTTAAAGAAAAAATTACTGCAAGGAGTAAGTGAATTCAGATGAAAGTACCCAGCAGGGTACCAGCCATGTAGGCAGGTGCTCAGCTCACACCTGCCCCTTCTCTTTTCTTCCTCATTTTACAAACAGAAGCACCACATCTGCCATTGCGTATTGGCTAGCTGTTACTGTCTCCAGCAGGTGCGGGATAGTGCGTATGTCAGCACGGTCTCACTGCATTCTTGCAACCGCCGAGCGAGGGAGCTCCTGTATCCACCCCCAGCTGACCCATGTGAAACTGAGGCTCGGGTTGGCATGGCAACGAGACAGGGAGACAGAGCTTCTGAAAGATGCAACCAGGTTGTCAACCCAGGGTGGCGAGCCTCCAGACTGCCCGTGTCAACACCACTCCAGTGTTTTGTAAAAATTTTATTTTGCACTGCTGGGGATGGAACCCAGGGCCTCGCTCATGCATGTTAGGCAAGTGCTCTACCCCCGGGCCACCTCCCCAGCCCTCCAGTGCCATCCTGGGCATAGAAAGCACACGTCCCATTGCGTAGCATGTGGAGTGTCTGTAGGGCGGCATCCACTCTGTCCGAGTATGACCGTGTCTCCAAGCACTCATTCGCTAATGCTTGCTGAGTGTCCGAACTGTTGCAGGCTGTTTGGGGGACACTCAGGATGCAGAGATGAGCAAGATGGCATGAGAGAGCAACATTATCAGTTAGAAAACAAGTCAAAACAAACAAGTGAACAGACAGAGGCAGGCAAGACACAGCACCGAACGTGATACAAAGATGATGATATAGAAGAGCGAGAGATGCTGCTGGGGTTCGAGTTGCAGAGACAGGTTTTAAATGCAAGTGTTCATGGAGGGCTTCTCCAGGGAGGTGGCATGTGAGCAGAGGCTAAAAGTAACTCCAGAGTTGCAGGCAGAGGGCTGGAGGTGTCAAGGACGAGCAGGCAGTGACGGGGGCTCGGCGCAGAAGCCAGTGTGAAGCCCCGTGTACGAGGGAGAGAGGTGGAAGCCGAGGTCAGACCACAGCGCGGAGCAGGGATTTATCGCTCAGGCTGGGAGATGCACATTTGCGGGGGCTATTCTCTGCGACCCACGGGGCCAACCACAGCTTCAGGAGAAAGGCCCCCTGTCTCCGAGGAGCGGAAGCCTGCATCAGGAAACCAATCATGCCACTTATCGCCCCGGTTTGAAAAGTAATTGCAGACACATGTGTAAAGGGCAGGGCAATCTTTTCTGCCAATTACGTGCCCTGCCATTAGGCGATTAGAAGCTGGTAAAGTCGCAGTGTGAGGGATTAGCCGCACCTCCTCTCTGGCCACCTCTGCGTTTCTGCTGCTCCTGAGGGGACGTGGCTCCTTCCTCGGGGACCCGGCCTTGCTTGAACAGGTGCCTCCCCAAATGAGAGCCCCAAGATCCACTCGTCCTTGTCTGCAAATGGAAAACAGCTGCAAGAGAGCTTTATAAGAGTGCAAGGGAAGAACAAGACCACACTATTTGAAACTCTCATTTCCAGCAGTCCTGGGAAGGCTCTGGTCCATCCAGGATATTTCCAAGTCAGGGCACTGAGACTGGGAAGGTCCCTGTGTGCTTCCCTGCAGAGGCCGTGCTTGGCATTTTATTGGGCTCTTGGCTGTGTGTATCTGCTATTTTTGTGGGTCTTTTATCCTCTCATTTATTCATCCCTCTATTCTTTAAGCCAGTATTAACTGAGCACCTGTTTTCTTCCTGGCATAGAGCTGTCCTTCTGTATGAAGAGTGAAATCCAGTGGTTAAGAGCTTTGGGGCCAAACCATCCTGGACTCAAATCCCAGCTCAGCTCCTGTGGTGACTCTTACACTCAGTGGTTTCACCTGAGACTTGGGGAATAGTGGCAGGATGGGATTCCCTGTTCCTCTACATCTGTCCTCATTCTGGGCCTTGGCAGAGAGGAGACTTTGAGCCTAGTGCCCCATCCCATCACAGCAAGACAGGTGGCAAGAGGACATTGGTTAGCTCGTAGATGTCTGTAATGGTTCAGATTTAGAATGTCCCCTAGCGCTCATGGAGACAAGGTAGCAATGTTGGAAGCTGGGCTTGGTGGCTAAGGAGGGGCCTCTGGGGGTGTGGTCTTGGGGACTATATATGGTCCCTACAACCCCCTGTGCTCTCTCTGTCTCTCTCTCTCTCTCTCTTTCTCTCTCTCTCTGCTTCTGGCCTCTTTGATATAAGAGCAGAGCCCTTGCTCTCTCCCTCTCTCTGTCTCTCTGCTTCCTGAGCTCCACAGACCAGGCCTGGCATGCACTGAACCCCAAATGTACAAAATGTGAACAAATAAATCTTCCTCCTTTAAGTTGTGTGGTCAGTTGTTTTGAACCATGGCAGTGAGACTCTTGACTGAGACAGTGTTCCAGTCTAAAGGGGAAAATTCGAGGGCTGTTCATCTCTGCAGGATGTCGACTCCAGGGAAGGCAGGACTGGTGGTTCTCGAGGACCTGGATGAAGCTGTAAGTCTAGGAGGAAGAAAGAGAGGGCTATGAAGGGAGAAGGGTGCAGAGCAATACAAGGGCCTTCGAAATGCATGTACGTGGAGGCCATGTGGGCTGAAGATGAGCAGCAACACCATCCTGTGCCAGGCTACCGTGTCGGCTGAGAGGGGAACCTCAGGACCAGGCTGCTTGGGGACAATTCCTGGCTCTGCAAGCTCGTTAGCTATGTGCCCTCTCTGTGCCTCACTGTCTGGTCTACAAAGCGAGTCTGATAGTAGGATTTATTTGCAGGGTGGCTGGAGGGAGCCAGTGAGCTGATAAATGCAAAATATCTCGAATGATGCCCAACATAGAGTAGGCACAGCATAGACACTGACAGTTTTGGAACTCATTCTTTTCCTGGGCGCTTTCCTCCTCTCCTGCCCGAGGTGCCCCAGGATGCTTGCCACCGTTTCATCTGATCTCATATCGTTTATTGCCCTCCCCCACCACTCCTCATTAACTAGATTGCAAATTCCTTGAAGTCTGGGATTTTTGTGTTTTGCTCGCTGCCGTATCCCCGGCTCTGTTTCCCGTAACGGAGCTTGGCACACACAGGGGCACTGTCAATACTTCCTAAGGATTGATCCAAAGAACGAATAAGTGAATTATTACCCTGTGGACTCTGTGTTCTTGATCGGCTCTGAGTGACAATGGGCTGCCTGCCCAGCCCTTCTGACGTCATGGGTACAATGACAGTGTGCTAGGACAATGGCAGTAATACCTGATTTCTCAGGGTGGCGAGGATGCTCTCTGCACGGTGCCAGCCTCTGCCTGGAACAGAGCAAGTGCAGATTCCGTTACCTGTTGGTGACGCCCTGGCTGTGTAAGGTGCGCCCCTCCTGCATGACACCTGGGTGCTTACCAGAGCTTTCTGATGATGGGGAGGAACCTGCCTGTGACTGATGGGATGGGAGATGGGGTCCCACCATGGATCTTTGATTCCCTCCATCTCCAGGGCATCAAAACCAGGTGGCCAGGCTCCAAGCCATAACTCTCTGGTAGTGGCTCCCAGGAATCTGCTAGAATTTTACTATCATTTTTTTTAGGGGGGAGAGGCTACTGGGGATTGAACCCAGGGGCATTCTACCTCTAAGCTACATACCTAGCCATTTTTACTTTTTATTGTGAAACAGGGTCTTGCTAAATTGCTGAGGGTCTTGCTAAGTTGCCTAGGCTGGTCTCGAACCTGCGATCCTCCTGTCTCAGCCTCCCAAGTACTGTGATTACAGGTGTACACCACCATGCCTGGCTAGACTCTTACTGTCCTGTGACTGGTTGCCACTGTTCACATGCACCCCACTTTAGATTCAGTAGAATTGGCTGAGATGGAAATATTTAGAAACTTCAGTCAACAGTTCCATGAACCATGCGGATCCCAGTTCTGGCCCCCAGAAGCCAATTCCAGATCCTCGGGGATTACTTCCTTCCTCTGATACGCTGACTCCTCACGATGCTGGGTGATAGGGACTCTCTAGTTCTGACTGATGTCGTGTGCACGAGGGTTGGAAGGGAGCTGTGGACTAGCTAGTCCCACCCACGTGTAATACAGCTTCATATGTATTTCACACAATGCACATAATTAAATTTGCACAGCAATCTGTGGTACAGAAATAACACTAGCCCTTTTTTATTTCTGGGGCATCTGAGACTTAGAGAGGAATTAACAGCTCTACAGATCAAGGGGCATGGGCGTCTGTCCTTAATCAACCAACAGAGGCAGGATAGCAAGCTGGTCAAGGGTCTGTGTGCCAGAGCTGGGGCGTCCAGACTCAAGCCCCTTCTCCACGAGCCAAATGCTTCAGTTAACTCATCTTATTTTTATTTATTTATTTTTACTTTTTGGTACTGGAGATTGAACCCAGGGACATCTTACCTCTGAGCTACACCCTCAGCCCTCTTCATTTTTTTTATTTGAAACAGGGTCTTGCTAGGTTGCTGAGAGTCTCGCTAAGTTGCTGAGGCTGGTATGGAACCTGCGATCCTCCTGTCTCAGCCTCCCAAGTACTGGGATGACAGGTGTGCACCACCCCGCCTGGCTAGTTTACTCATTTTCAAGCAAGGATAGTGAAAGACAGAACTGGCCACTTAAGCTTGTCACAAGTAGTAAATAGCCCAACAGACATGCCCAAAGTGCTTAGATCAGCGGCTGGCACATTTATCAGCAAATGTTGGTTATTAACTAATCATAAGCAATAATTAAATAATAATAAAATAAAATATGGCAATGTTTTAAACAAAAAAAAAACAGTGAATTTCAAGACAAAACAATTAGCTCTTAATTAATTCTTAGTTAGCATCGGTTATTGTTTCTGTAGTGATTCCCACCGTGGAGCCAGTACTTGGCAGGTGGCAAGTGCTCAACAGGGATGAGCTAAGTAGCTCTCCTGAGCATGGCTCTGGGGAGGGACAGAGGGGAAGCTCACCCTGGCCTGTCTGACTCTAAAAAGGAATCCAGGGGTTTGCAAACAGTGAGCTGCTCCCCACGGCAGCACAGAGAGGCCTGGTAGGCAGCCCAGCATGCAGGTGTTCTGGCCCGCAGGTCAGTGCGGTCTCTCCTCCGTCTCGGGGCAGGCTTGCCTGTCACTGGTCATCAGCGAAAGGAGATAATCATATTTCCTATGGTGCTGGTTAGGATGTGATGAGAAAAACACGCGTATAAAGCACTTGGAAAAGTGCCTCGCACTTAATAAATGTCACAGCTCCCGTGACTATTTTTCATACGTGCATTTATCAACGCACAGCTGTTATTTTGAAGCCCCGCGTGTGCTCAGAACTGGGCTCGCTGAGGATGTAGGAGGATGTAGATGAGGATCAGACGTGGTCCTTCACTTCAAGCAGCTCACGAGACGCTCCAGTCGAGGAATAATAACGTGTGCTAAGTGCATTTTACTCAGCCTGGGTGGATTGGGGGCGACCTCCTGGAGGTGTTCTTAGTGGTGACCGGTGGCCCGCCAAGTGGACTGAGGCCAGGATAGGAGAAAGGTGAAGGGGACAATTCCAAGGAAACAGATGTGCAAAGGTCTTGAGGAACTGGGGGGAATGCTAGAATGTTCTGAACAGCTGGCTTTTGAACTTTGCTGGGGGAGCTAAAAAGAATAGAGAAAAGGAATATCTCTTTAGGATCCTTGTGCATAGCATTAAATGCCATGCTGGGGAATTGGACTTTAACCCAAGGGCAAGGAGGAGCCATGGAGGAATTTATACAAACACTGCGAGGGTCAGCAACAGAACTGCTGTTATTCATCACTGAGAAAAATAGTGCATGGACCGTAGTAGATAGTCAATACTTATTGGTTGAGTTAAAAATTCCCCTGGCAACAATATGGAAGCCAGACTGGAGAGTTGGGGAGGATTAGCAAACTGCAAACCAATTACTTAGCTTGATTGTACTTCTTTTTTATTCAGTCTTGCTTCTGGTTACCAAAACAATTGTTGAAGCCGGGCGTGGTGGTGCACGCTTGTAATCCCAGTACTTTGGGAGGCGGAGACCGGAGGATCCAGGTTCGCGGCCAGCCTCAGCTCTCTGTCTCTCTCTCCCCTGCTCTCTCTCTCTCTCTCTCTCTCTCTCCCTGTCTCTCTCTCTACTTAGTGAGGCCCTCCGCAACTTCCTGAGACCCGGTTTCAAAATAAAGTATAAAAAATAGGGCCGGGGGTGTAGCGCGGAGGTAGAACGCCCCTGGGTTCAATCCCCGGTACCGCAAAAAAAAAAAAAATTGTTGAATGAATGAATGAATGAATGATTGAATCTGTTGTTCTGTTCTACTTTCTTTGTTGAGATGGACAGTTTATGGGCCTGCAAGGCATGTTTGCTGAAAGCAATAAAGTAAGTCTTGGAATAAATAACCATTTAAATGCCCTAAAGAGTAACAGCTGAGCAGAGAGCATCTTAGGAGAGTGTGCTAAGCTTGGGCTCTCCACCCTGGGCTCCATGACAAGCAACGAGAATTCTTTGTCTTCAGTCCTGACAACTCTGTGGACTTCAGAGTCTCCTGGGGACAAACAACGAATCAATAGATTCATTACGCGAATAAGAACCTGGCACTTTGAAAAGGCTTTAGATGGATTCCTGACCAGTCAAGGAAGAGAAAGTCATGTTGAAAAGACTCCACCACATCGCGCTCAGGTGTGCCTGGGCTCGCTTCAGCATCGCCCGATTCACCTTGAGAAAAGTGAGTCCTCAGTTTACCCGGGGCCTGTCCCTCAGCCCGCACGAGCGTGGTCTCTGCAAAACGAGTCGATTGCAGTCTACTTGGCTTGCCCTCAGGACCCGGCCCCTTGGTCTTGTTTTATACAACACGAGCCTTTCAAATGTGCACACTTATTCCTGGACAGACTTTTGCAGGGTGGTTTCTTGGTAATGCCTGTCTATCACCAGTCATTGGGCCACTTGGTATTTCTGGTGAGGTCAATGCAGTTAGAGGGGCACCAGCCCATCTCCTCTTGGCCATAAGCCAAGCTGTTTATTTATTAGAAATAGATGACCAAGCTGGATGTGGTGATGCACGGCTATAACTCTAATACTTGGGAGGCTGAGACAGGGGGATCGTAGGTTCAAGGACAGCCTCAGCAATTTAGCAAGACCCTCAGCAACTTAGTGAGACCATGTTTCAAAACAAAAAGTAAAATAGGGCTGGGGAGTGTGGCTTATAGGTAGAACACCTCTGGGTTCAATCCCCAGTACCAAAAGAAAAAAAAAATGACCAAGTGTTTGTCATGGACCAGGCCTGGTTCTAGGAGCTGGAGAATAATAATCAATAACCAGATATTTAGTTGGAATCATGGAACTCAGACACTAGTGAGGGAAACACATGTACAAGAAGCTAAAGACAGAAAAAGTGGTGACAAATGAGAGACAAAGTTTCTAGAAGGAAGCAGATAAGGAAATAAGCTCATGAAGGATCAACTGGAGAGGGATGGCTCCTTCTCTGAACAAGTGGCTTACAAATGGATTCCAGGGGGAATGAGAATGATCCAGAAGTGGGGAAGCCTCTCCAGATGGAAAGACTAGCATGTGCAAAGGCCCCGGGGTTAGGAAGAGCTTGACATATTTGACGGTCGAGAGAAGAGCAGAACTCACTGAGCAAGGAGGGAAATAATGGAGTGAATTTGGGGGAAGGTAGCTTGGCAAGACCTCATGAGCGGTGACAGCCTTCCCTTTTCTGTTAGGTGCTAAGGGAGAATTTTATGAGTAAAGACATACTCACTTCGGAGTTTTATGTAATATAAAGAGTTGCAGTGTAGAAAATGGCCATTACCATGTGGAGCATTAGGCTGGGGTGGGGTACATCACAGATCACACTTTGAGAACCACTGCCGTGGGAGAGGGATGCTGAGATACTGCTAGATAGCTCGCTCCGCTGCAGCGAATATCAGATTATAAACAGCCAGCTCCCATACCTCAGAAGCCCTCTCCCGGGCACCTGCATGCCTGCTGCACACCTCTCCTACCTGCTGCATGTGTGCTGGGTGCAGACAAGGCACGGGCAATGAGTGTGCAAAGGAGAAAGACAGACAGACGCCATTTTTGACCTAACAGAAATTGCACACCAGTCATCCATGAATGTTTGTAGCAGATACATTTATTGACAATGGGATCCAAACCTGCCATGCCTCTAGTAGCTACCATTGTGCTGCGCCTATAAAAAGAAATCAAATCAGCAGAACTCAGATTAAGAAACAAAGAGCAGGCTTGGAGCAGGCTCTCCTGGCTCTCGTTTGGTTAAATCTTGGCAGCGGTCACATATGCGGAACCATTATAATGTATTTTTTCCTGTGCTTAACTTGCTTCCACAGATTAACTTTCCCCAACTCATGACGGTGGTCCTGACCTCTGTCTCTTCATAAAAGACCACAGACACCATGAACCAGGTGGGTTTCTTTTTATAGGAGCGGGGCGCAGTTTTATCTACCAGAGGCATTGGCAGACTTGGATTACATTGTAAATAAATGTGTCTTCTCCTCACATTCACAGATCTATCTGCATTGCGCTGCCGTAAATAAATTTATCCAAGTCATTGGGAAGTGATGGCCTCACAGTCATGCTGGCAGAAGAAAAACAACCCGGGAGAGAGAGAAGTTCTGCAGTTTCACACACAGTCCATGTTCAAAACGGAACCTGGGGGCTTGCAAGGAGCCTTGCAGCTTGGATTAGACGGCTAAAATCCCAGGACCATTTGGCGAGTCCAGAAACTATTCAGGACTTAGATTTGTGATTATTAAGAGAGTTAAGTGTTGGCCGCACCCATGCGAATATCTATACTGGATTTAAGTGTTTGCTTTCAGCCCGCTGCCTGAGCTACTCATAGTCCCGGGAAGGGACTTCGTTTCTGTAGCACTTAGCTATTTCTGGATCACCAACAAGCACCATAGTCCCAGTGTGTGGTGGCAGTAAGCATTTGTTCCTACGGATTCATGGGTTGACTGGGGCTGGCTGATCTGATCGAAGCTGGACCACTCCATTTTGCTGGGCTGGGCTGGCTCAGCTTCACACGTTTCTCATCGTCCTCGGACCAGCTCGACAGTCAGCGCATGCTCTGTTGGTGCAGAAGGCAGAGGTGTAAGAGAGCCAACAGAAACTCATGAGACCTCTTAACTGTAAACTGTCGCCTCCACCTCTGTAGGCCACATGCACAAGCTCAAAGCCCCAGGTGAGCAAGGTCACTGCCCTTTTGATGAGTCCAGGGTGTGATCTAGGGAAAGGGGAAGCCTTCGCCCTCGGAGCTAAACCCATATTCGAATCAGCACATTTTCATTCACGAACTCTTGCATACACTTATGTCACGTGCCAGACCCTGCTGGGCCCCCGAGGAGACCTCCATTCTGCTGTCCTACCCCACACACTGGGCAGAAATTGGAAAGAAGAGTTCTTGCTCTTGGCACCTTTGATTATGTACTTATGTTTATTGGTGCGTTGTCATTGCACATCATACTGAGGTACGGAGTGATAGGAACAGACCCGCACACAACTCGTGGAGCCCTTCCCTCCAGGTCCCGTCCGCTCTCTCCTCCTCCCTGTAGATGTCTTTGAGATTGGCGTTGGTAGTTCAACATATGTACATAGCGTTATTCCAGCTGCTACCTTCTTAAGCCTCTAGCTCCTCTTCTTCCTCCCGTAAACCCCCTCCTCTTGCTATCTGTCCTATGGTCTAAGAATTTCCCAAAGAAGTCTATTTTCCTTGATTCAATCCATCCTCCAATATGGTCAGAGTGATCTTAAAATAGAAAAGATACTGCAGTCCTGTGTTTAAGCAGTCTGAATGATCCCCCGCCTTGCCAGAAGGATGAAGTTCAACCTCTGGAGGTTGACATTTAATCTGGGCCCCTCGACAGCCCATCCTAGTCAGCTGTCACCCTCTGGCCACCAGCCCCTTCCCCAATGCCCCCTCTCCCCCATTCCCCCTTTGTTTCTAGCTCAGCAGTTCCCTACCTGGGGCCCACGGACAGGCTGGAGTTTGAAGCCTTCCAGGATGTCACTGGAAGAGATCTTATCTACATACACACTCAGCATTGTCTGTCAAGTGTATAAGTAAACACACACACACACACACACACACACATACACACACACACACACACGAGGTACTGCCATTTTACAATTTCACCTAAGTAGGATTGTGAAGAATAAGCTTCCAATTCATTTAAAAAGAAAGTGTTAGCCGGGCGTGGTGGCGCACGCTTGTAATCCCTGTACTTTGGGAGGCGGAGACCGGAGGATCCGGGTTCGCGGCCAGCCTCAGCTCTCTCTCTCTCTCTCTCTCTCTCTCACTCTCTCTCTCTCTCTCTCTCTCTCCCTGTCTCTCTCTCTCTCTACTTAGTGAGGCCCTCCGCAACTTCATGAGACCCGGTTTCAAAATAAAGTATAAAAAATAGGGCTGGGGGCGTAGCGCAGAGGTAGAACACCCCTGCGTTCAATCCCCGGTACCGCAAAAAAAAAAAAGATAAATAAATAAAAAAATAAAAAGAAAGTGTTGAATTATAAGCATTCTTCTGCTATTATTTCATTTCTCATCAACAGATACAGCAAGTCTACAAACATATCCTTTGTGTATCTTTGAAAGTCTACAATGATAGACTCTGTGTATCTTTGAAAGTATGCAAAGTTTACAAAGAAACAGAAAGCTCCCGTCAAGGAGAGCTTCTGTGGTGGTTTTTGAAACAGGCCAGAAACCAGCCACAGTGGACCCTCTCTCTTCTTCAACGCAACCTGACCCTCCCGGCGCTCACTACCCGGAGCCTCTCTCGGCACCTCCGGGGTGCCTCGCAGTAGGATTGCGTCTTTCTCTATCTGAATCACATTTTCCCAAGCACAGAAACCACACCTTAGCTTTTCTTTCCCCGTTGCTTAGCGCAGCAGCTACTGACACTAGGTAGTTTATGAACATAAACTCGGTGAATGGGTGAGGGAATAATTGTGAGTCGTGGAGAATTGTCTGGAGTCATGTCCTCGAGGTATGCTTTCTGCAGCTCTGCACACGTGAAATGCTGCGCCCCACCCCAGGGTTTCCGAATCTGTAGGTCTTTCCCACTCCTTCCCAGGCAGCGCTGATGTGGGTGCTCTGGGGGCCGCATTCATAAAGCCACTCATCTTCCCCACTGATGCTGGGATGATTCTCTGTGTAGAAATAACCCCAGCCACGAATTTTGGGTAAGGGAGACACCTAGAGGGGGGTTTTAACTGCTTCTCACTCACAGGATCGAATTGGTGCCTGAATGCCTAGTTTTGTTGCTAAGGAGAAACTGAAGTCCTACAGACAGCCCGATTTAGCCGAGGGGGCCTGGGCTCGCTCCTGGTCTCATCTCCTTTGCTAGTGTGGAGGTCCTGCTTGGATTAAGTTTGTTTGCAGGGGACATGACATCAAGGCAGAAGCTGAAGAGACAAAGGAGCGTTATCTGTCTTATTCCAAAGGATGGGCTCTTCATACACTGAGGAAATTCAGAAGGGGGTCACAACCCAAGGTCCTCCATGAAAGGCCTCCGAGTGCCTACGTGCTCACAGTAGCCCCGGCGGCATGGTCTTTGTTGTGTTTAATATTACGTCAAGACCATGATGAGAAGACCTGGCACTGCAGTAGCCTGAGACAATGGCCAGCTCACTATCACACATTTTCAACATGGAACTTATTCATTCACCCCCCCCCCACCACCACACACACACCAAAGCCTGCCGAGCACCTGCTATGCTGCGGTCCCTGCTCCAGAAAAGCACATCACAGCAAAAGACAGAAACGGGGCTCATCTTCCCCGAGGGAGAGACAGACACCAAGCCAGCCAATGTACGGGTCAGCTGTTGCTGTGTAACAAACCACTCCATGACTTAGGCACACGTATTTACTTTTAGCGCACATCGCTCTGTGGATCTGCTGATCCGGGAGGGGTTCTGCTGGGCTTGCTCAGGCACCTGTGGGTCCTTGGATGAGATTGTCTCTCTTCTAAGGACCAGCGAGCCTGCCCACAGCACCCTTTCCAAGACGTGGCGGGGGTCCTATGAGAGCAAGCTGAAGCGCATGGGGGCTCTTGGGGCTTGGGCTTATACCATCACTAACGCCTAGTTTTACTAAGTCTCACAGCACAGCCAGGGCCAAGGGGCAGAGGGTGGAGATGCAGGTTGGGGAGAATAATTGGGACAGTAATGTAAGAGACAACAGGTCAAGTGACAACAAGCTCAAGTGTCAGGGAGGGCTGTGAAGAAACAGGAAGCAGGGCTCGGGGCTCATGGGTGAGCCGGGATGCTATCTTGGTCAGCGTTTTGGTAGACCGGGAGACCTGGAGGATGGTAGATGATCTTGCGAGGGTTGTGCTGTTGGCATTAAGGCATGTCGCTTACTGCACCCTGTGGACTTCCCTCCGTGCCATCTAAGGATATCTGTGCTGTGGAGGCTTCCAGAATACCTGGTGGCTGTCCTGGCTCACGCGGGATCTTATGTGGTTTGCTGCTGTCCTATACAAATGTGTTGTCACAGCAGCACATGGGAATGGTGTCAGGATTTGAGTGGCTTCTCTCTTCTGGACTTTACACCAGTTGCCCCCAGCCCATGTGTTTGTACACACACACACACACACACACACGCATGCATGCACACTTGCACACACATGCACACCCACACACACCCACGCCGTTACTTCTACATGCTCCAGAACGTCCCATCCACATCCGCCAGTGACAGGCAACAGTCCCACCCCTGGCTCTCGTAGCTGGACCCAGCGGCACAGGGGCTGCGCCTGGAAAGGGGTCTGGAGCTCGGCTTGTCTGCAGACACACGCAGCTACGTGGGGGGACCCCAGCTCCGCCGGCAGCCGGGGCATGCTGTGAGGCAGGTGTGTGGGAGGAGGAGTGGGGACAGGTAGAGGGTGGACTTCAGCGTCAGTGCTGTCGGCTGCCATCACTCAATCCGTCAGCTGAAAGACCCCTGTGAGGGCATGAAGGAAAAACAAAGAAAAGCCCACGCCAAAGTGGGTTTCTTCAGAACCCTTTGATCATGGCAGAGAAATGATTTTTCTCCCGTCTTTGTTGCTCAGAATCCGATTCCATGTCCTGTGGCAAAACGCAGGTCCTCTGTGTGGAGAGCGGAGTAGGGGCCAAGGGGAGACACAACATTGATTTTTACGGTACGCCATAGAGCGTTACCATGTTAGGATTCCCGTGTTACTGATGAGAAACTGAGGCTTCGGGAATAAAAGCAACTTGCAGGATGTACGTGGAGCCTGGAGATCCCACGCCAGGTCTGGTCTTGCTTGCTCAGGGTGTGGTGACCATGTGTTTGCAGAAGTGGAACTGTAATAAGTAGATTGTGTGTGTGTGTGTGTGTGTGTGTGTGTGTGTAGTATTGGGGATTGAACTCAGAGGCATTCTACCTTCGAGCTACACCCCCAGCCCAATTGTATTTCTAATTTGGAAAGAGGGTCTTGCTAGGTTGATTAGAGTCTCCACTACTTGCCGAGGCTGGCCGCGAATCTGCGATCCTCCTGTCTCAGCCTCCCAAGTACAGGGATTACAGGCATGCACCACCACGCCCGGCAATAAGTTGATTCTTGATGTCACTCTTCCCAGCCCTGAAAAGCTAAGCTAATCGGTGGGACCTGAGGCCAGGAAGGGAAGGGGACTGGCCTTTGGGCACAACGGCTGGAATCAGCTGAGCTTGGCTGGACCCACTGCCTGCCAATAAGACAGCCCAGGACAATAGCCCAGGACCTCTGTGAACACCTGACAGATCCGAGCGGGGGCCAGGATCAGCAGGATTTCAGGTAGGCAACCCTCCTACCTGGAGTCTGTCTTCACTGGCACCATCAGACCCGCGAGGCCATCCGTGGCCTGGGGGTCACAGTCTCTGATTACTTGTCCTGGTTCTGATGCCCTAGTTTTATACAGAGGTGATGAATTTGAGGTCAGGCTAGAGAATTGCCCTTGGCCAATCCAAGCTGTCTTACCCAAGATCATGCCCTTCTGGGGGAATATCCAACACTGGGGCAAAAGACACAGCCCCCTAACTCTGTCCAGGTCTTCTTGGAAGGCCTGTTCTATCCTCTGCTCTGCAGGGTGGGCGGAGCATCTGCTGCCACCGCCGTGTCTCCACCTCTCCCTCTGACAGTCTCACTTCCCCTGAGCTCTTGTAGATGCTGCCCCTGGAAAACTCCCCAGCCAGACACCTGCACAGATCTCCACCTTGGCACTGATCGCCAGGGAAACCAACCCACCGCCCACTGGCAAGGACCTGCTGTGACGGAAGGGCCTCGGAGCCACACAGGTCACTTTTGCTCATGTCTCTTGGGTGACCTGCTCTAACCACAAGGGGGCAGCTAGTACAACCCCGCATCTGCCCACGGGGAGAAACCAGAAATGTGTGGGACAATGGAACAGGGAGACCACAGGAAGGATGGGCAGAACTACAAATCCACAGTGCCACATTGTCCTTTCAGTGCACCTTTCTTGGAGAAGAAGGGTGTGTCTTGCCTCTTTGACTAAGCTGGTGCTTGCAGAAATTGGGCTAGACCCTCCCCCTCTGCCATCTGCACCTGTCAGCAAGGTTAATCATCTCCTGGGCCTCTCCCTCCCCTCTCTCTCCCCCCCCCCGGGTGCATTCTACCTCCAAGCTACACCTGCAGCCCTATTTTATTTTCTATTTGGAAACAGGGTCTTACTAAGTTGCTGAAGCTGGCCTCAAATCCTCCTGTCTCAGCCTTCCAAATACTGGGATTACCGGCATGTGCCACCATGCCCAGCTTCTCTCACTATATTTGTGTCTGTCAATTCCTGGTTCAGTTTAGCTGGCCCCTGATGGACAAGCTGGCTCCTTCCCTGGGATGGAGACACAATAAGGACATTTCAGGACACCTTGACCTGAAGGCTGTGTGAGTCCTAAGGCCCCTGCTTTATGCTTACCAGTGGGCAATGTGGGTAGAGGCCCAAACTCTCCTCATCTGTTGAAGACACTTCTCAGAGGCTCAGGGCCGATGGCCTCACGTGGGCAGGGACAAGACAAAAGGAGGCAGCCGCATCTGCCCTCCGCTGTTCCTGCTGGGGGTGTTTCGCCAACACTGCTGTCTGTGGGGTCAACGTTGACTTTAACAGCCAAGGGTCAGATGGCGCTGCATTTTCACCCATGACCTTGGGACCCTGTGCAATGACCTTGCCACCAAATAGCAGACAACGAAGGGATTTTAAAAAGCGCACCCGTTTACATTTATTTATTATTTCTTTATTCTTTTTATTTGTTTGTGGTACTAGGGATTGAATCCAGGGACATTCTACCTCTGAGCCACACCCCTAGCCCTATTTTATTGTTTTGAAACAAGGTCTCACTAAGTTGCTGAGGGCCTTGCTAAATTGGTGAGGCTGGCCTCAAACCTGCGCTCCTCCGGTCTCAGCCTCCCAAGTACTGACTGGGATTACCGGTGTGCACCAACCCATGCCAAACTAGTCTACATTTATTGAGTGGTGATTTTGTCTCCTAAATCTCACCGCCGCCTTATGAGTTCTGCACAGTTTGTATCCTCATTTTACCAGTGGAGGAATGGAGACACAGAGGGTTTGAGTAATTTACTCGTGAGTGACTGAGCGGGGGGCCGAGCCTGGGCAGTGTGGCTCCAGACACTGCCCCTCCTCGCCTGCTGCCACTTCTTGATTAAGTCTGGCCATCTATTCCGTTAGCACACACTAATCACTGTTTCCATGTTCCAGGCCTGATGCCAGATGTTGGAAAACCGCCCACATCCACTGGATCTCGGCTTGGCCCATTGTTCAGTGTCCTGCTATAATGGATGTCACATAAGACATTTATCCTAGTATTAAGCACCAGAGGAAGTTATGTTAGATGACATTATATACATGTTTCTATGACAAGAACCATGTAACTTACCTGTTTCTCACATTGCTTTGGCCACCAGGAAGCTCAAATCCAAATCAGAGCAAATCAATTAAAGTTTGGAGTTGGCTATATCAGTTTTCCAAACTCTTCCTCTGGACTACTATTTTCTATTTGGTTGTGTAAATGTCCTTTTGAAACAAACAAACAAACAAACAACAAAATGACAACCTTAAAACCTATTTAGAAGCACACTGCCAGAAAATGGTAATCTTCCCCGCCTAGCTTATTCTTAAATTCCTTCTGGGGAAGGCAGACCTAGATGTCCCACTTACCCTAATTCCCAAAGCACCCTGCCTGCTTGTAAAATTTCTTGAGTTGTGGCTATGACTCTTCTGAGTCCCTGGGGTAGTACAGAGTTTCTGAAAAGTCACATTCCTATAGGAACCCCACGCCCCTCGAATCATGGCCCCAGGTTTGATGCAAGATGTCCCCTGGTGGAGTAGGCCACCAGTCAGACCCTCACCTGAGCAGTTCATAAAATCTATTACCCCTGATGGATTTTTCCTGCAAGCTAGAATTCATCTGTCTTCTTTGTGATTTGTGAGATGGCAGGGGAACACCAAACACCCTCATAGCTTGGACCACATTGGGGATGGGGGGGAGAAAAAAAGGAAGGAAGGAAGGAAGGAAGGAAGGAAGGAAGGAAGGAAGGAAGGGGAAAAAGAAAGAAAGAGGGAAGGAAGGAAGGAAGGAAGGGGAAAAAGAAAGAAGAAAGAAAGAAGAAAGAAAGAAAGAAAGAAAGAGAAAGAAAGAAAATGAGAAAGAAGGAAGGAAGGAAGGAGAAAGAAAGAAAGAAAGAAAGAAAGAAAGAAAGAAAGAAAGAAAGAAGAAAGAGGAAAAAGAAAAATCCACCGCCAAAGCTTTCTCAGTGTAGAAAGGGCTGGAACGGCTGGGGTCATTTTATTTGATTTATTGGAAATAAAGTGAATCTTATTAACATTTTAATAAAGAGAATCTTTTTGCACTGGGCTGGAAGTGGCCGCCGGTCCCGGTGCAATTCCATTCTCTGGGAAAGTGGAACGGGCTGGCATGGCCCAGTGTGATTTGTGAGGCTGCTGAGCCCCACAGTCCAAAAAAAAAAAAAAAAAAAAAAAGGAAAGAAAGAAAGAAAAAAAAAAGCCAGCGCGTTGCCGGCTCGGAGGGGCTGCTGCTCGCGAGGTGCTCGCCCCGCATCTGCCATGCAAAAACGAGGGAGCTCCATGAAGGAATCCGTCTTGTAAAGCCATTGGTCGTGGTCATCAGCCTCTTCCACCCAATGCTTTCGCGATGTTGCCGCTGATCTATTTGGGAAGTTGGCTGGCTGGCGAGGCAGAGCCTCTCCTCAAAGCCTGGCTCCCACGGAAAATATGCTCAGTGCCGCCGCGCGCGTGAATGACAACGCGGCCGGGCGCTTCTAGTCGGCAAGATGCAGCCCAGAACTCCGCTCGTCCTGTGCGTCCTGCTGTCCCAGGTAGGGCCGAGGGGCTCTGCAGCCCACCGCGGCGCGGTGCGGAGAGGGGGCGTGCGGAGGGGCTGGGGGCTCCGGGCGCGGCGGTGTAGACGGAGCCGGGCTGGGCAGGGCGCTCAGCCCCAGCCCCGGTCATCCTAGGGGCCGTGGCTTGCCACTCGGGCTTGCCTCCGCGTGTGTGTGTGTGTGTGTGTGTGTGTGTGTGTGTACGTTTCGGGGGAGGTGGAGAGCGCTCCCAGGTCCCGGTTTTGCAAGCAGGGGAGACATTCTCCCCTACATCAAGTGGGGTAACTTTGGTTCGCCTCCTCCGAGCCTCCTGCATCCGAGAGAGACTCCGTTGGAGGCGACTCCAGCGGGTCCGGCTTCCCCCCGCCCAGCGCGGGTCCGGATTGCGGGCTGCCGGGGCTGGAGAGGCCGAGCTGGCCGCGCTGACTTCTCGGGGCGCCGGTCCCCCGTGCCCAGCCCCGCGGCCAGCGAGCGGGAAGGCGCCTCCTGACAGCCCAGCGCCGCAGCCCGGCTGCTGCTGCCCCCTCCACGGAGCCCTCAGCGGGGTCCTCTCCCTCCCAGACCCCGGGCCCGCCAGGGCCTGAGCGCGTCCCCTGCCCGGGCGCAGGCCCCAGCCCCCCGCGCCCCCATTGTCCAGACAGCTGGGGCTGCGGCCCCAGCCCGGGCTGCCGCCTCTGCCACCTTCTCTGGGCGGGCGGGCGCAGAGCGCAGAGAAAAGTTCAAGCTTTGCCCACCCCAGGCTGCAGCTGCCTGTTAACCCTCCGAGCGCTGCAGCGGCACAGAAGGGCGCCGGAGGGAGCCGGAGAGGGGCGAGGGAGCCATGGCCCTCCGCAATCGCCTCTGCAGCGCACAGATCTCTCGGGAAGTTTGTGCAGGAAAGCGGTGCTCCAGGCCAGGCCTGATGTGCTGGCGGCAGAGGGGCACGCCCAGCACTACTCGGCCAGTGGCTTTTGTGAGCACCCTGACCCAGTCCCCCAGGGCCTCCCTGGCAGCCTCTGGGACTCAGAGGAGCTGGCAGCCTACAAGTGTGTGGGTGAGAGGAGGGCGGGCCAGGCAGAGAGGAGGCAAGGAGACAGGGGTGCCTCAGGCGCTAGGAATGGGTGGTAGGAACGGGTGTGGAGTTTTGGGCCAGGACTCCGTGTACCCTTGGGGGTGAGAAGTCAGGGTCCCAGGCAGGGTCTGGCTGGGATAAGATCCAGGGCAGCCTTCTAAACGGGGGCACTGCTGGGTCAGTGTTGGGGTGAGACTTTGGAAATGGACCCATACCCCAAGAATGCGTGACCATAGAAATGACTCATGGGGAGGAGGGGGGGGTGATCGTGCCAGGGGGGCAGAGTGAGGAATCTGGCTGCAGAGCCCACCCCTGTACTCCTGATTTCTTCCCTGCATACCAGCCCCATTCCGGACTGCCCAGTTACAGCTCCCCTTCCTCCGGCGCTCTGCTGGCTGTTCTGTGGGGCTCCCTGAACCTTCAGTCCTGCCCCCCATCCTGTGCCTGGCTGTAGATCAGCTTTCCACACTCCCTGGGCTCTAGCCGTCCCTAAAGCTGTGTGTTGCGCATAGATCCCAGTTAGCAAGACAACTCAGAGCATGCCTTAGACAGAAAAGACTCAGACCCTTTCTGCCATTTGCTACTGGTCCCATCCTGGGCAAGGGGCAAGTCGCTTAACCTCTCTGAGCTTCCGGGTTCTCCACTGTGAGATAATTTACCTCTTTCCTGGGACTGCTGGGTCGATAGGGTTGTATTCAACAGGCGGCTTCAGGTAATGCACGTGCATGGGCCAGTCTTCCTTCTCTTTTTGGCATGTTTGTATTTCAGTTCGAATTCTAGGGCTTGCCCAAAGTTATGCCTCCCTTAGAGCAAGAGAGATCACATGACGGTGACCTGAGACCAGGGGCTTAGTGCATAGCGCCTTTTGCAAAACAGCAGGTGAATTTCCTTCCTCACCCAGGCCGCCGCTTGGCACAGGTGGGCTCTGAGGGCTTGCTCGGTTGCTTTAGAAGGGGAATCGAATCGCCCGCCCTGCAGGGCTTATTTCTCTCTTTGACTGTTGGGCATAATCCGAGCACACGTCCACATTAGGACAGTCATTGATATCCCGGTAGCAACTGTAGCTCACAGGGAAGTCTCCCCGCGACTGAGCTTACAAGCAAGAGGTTCAAGTGCGGAGCTGCGTGCGCCATACAGAAAAGCGGAGTCAACAAGCAAAAACAAAACTTTCCTGAGGCGGAGAGAAAAACAGAAGAAAGGGAAAAACAATGTAATAAAGCAAATTAGTCACTCTGCCCTGGTGGTGCTCAGGCAGGCCTGGGTGTGTTTTTCCGCTGCAGATGTAAGGCACTGGGTCCCTCTCAGGGAGCCATCCGTCTCTGTAAGCTTAGGGGCAGGGTTGCCTGTTCTGGAGTTTGGGTGGAAACCAAGGATTTGTAAGTGCCAGTGGCTGGCAGCTGGCAAAGTTGAACACCAGTCACCTCTCCTCTCCTCTGGGGTGTTTTGGGAAAGCTCATCCCAGAAACCGCCTCTGGAATTTGGCTACAATATTGAATGTGAAACAAATTAAGAGAGGCCTGAGCTAGAAATTCCACTTGTAAAACCCGATTCCTCTGGCCCCCATCAAGTAAGTGCTTACAACTAACCCAAAGTTCTAACAATGCATGAGTAATCCCCCAAGAATTAGGATTTTCGGGAGGGGCTCAGGTTTGGAGAGCCGTCGCTGGGGAGTGCCTAAGAAACACGTTCCATGGAATTCTGAGACTTCGATGGAAAACAGGGAGTTCTTTCTGGGCGGCAGAATCTTGATGCTCAGGATTGTAAACGGGAAGCTGTGCCTTCGAGTGAGTCGGCGACTCCATACGTGATACTTTAGGAGCAATGCTTACTTGCAGAACCCTTCTGCTTGAAGTGGAGAGACAGAGTTGTAGAGAACGCTGCCCACCTCGTGGCTTCTAAGATTTCAGAAACGCTCAGGAAGCAGAGATATTCGTGGCAAAAGGAACCAAAGTGGTAGAGGTCAGGTGTCTGAACGTTTCTTTTTTAAACCAGTCCCGAAAGAGATCCAATAAACCTCAAGGCTGAATATGCGATTTGGATTTGTGTAATTCCGTAGTCTATATTGAAATCCTCCAAAGTCCTCGGTAGCTGATCTCCTCTACTTTCTCCTCTCCTGCTCCCCTTTCCTATCTTTAGCCCTTGAATTTCTCATTAGGTAAAATCTATGGCCTTCTAGAAGCATCCTCTGCGTGTTACAGTGAAATTACTCCACAAACCAACATACCTAATAGCTGCGTATCTGAAAGTAGTGGCCATTTGGATGTGTAAAATCGATCCTCAACCTCAAGTTCACTCTTTAGGTGAAAATACAGCGAGGTTCTTAAAAATATCCATTTTTTAAAATTTGTTCTTCCAAAAACCAGTGGCTTGGGGAGTCCAGATATTTGGTATTTTGCGGGAGGTATGAGGGAGAAGTACAAACTACAGCTTCAGTTCATACCTGCGCGACAGTCCCATCATCTCAACAGCCCGAAGTATTTCTGTGAGCGTTTGTGTATTGTTTTGATCTTGTTTCGATGCCTGCTGAAAATTTTCTCCAGAAGAGGGCTCCATCCACAGCATTACAAAATTCTGAATCTCTAGTTCATATTTTAAAGAACTTCAGCGTAGCAGCTCCATCAAAGCAAAACTGTTCTCCGTATTCCAGATTATTTGGAATAAGCTCCCCCAAATGAGAATTCCTGCCATTTATCACTGGGTATCTTTCTTTCTTTCTTTCTTTCTTTCTTTCTTTCTTTCTTTCTTTCTTTCTTTCCCTCCCTCCCTCCCTCCTTCCTTCCTTCCTTTCTCTCAGTCTCTCTCTCTCTCTCTCTTTCTTCCTCCCTCTCTCCCTCCCTCCCTCCTTCCCTCTCTCTCTCTCTCTTTCTTTCTTTCTTTCTTTCTTTCTTTCTTTCTTCCTCCCTACTGCAGTTGGTTCTGTTCTATTTTATTCTTCAACCCTGCATCCCCTTGGAGTGCGCGAGCAGAGAGATTTTCAAAGCCCTCTGTAGACAATGAGGCATGGAATGCTAGGAAGTTCTGAGATTTCCTGGCATTCGTCTTTGGTTGGATCTGGTTTTATTCTTTAGGCAGCCAACAGGCAGGAACAACTCTGCCTGTGCAGGGAGATAATCTTCCCCTGTTAGGTAACTACCCAGAAGAGCGAATCCCCAGCCAGGACTCCACCCGCCAACACCAGTTGAAAGGGAGAGGGAAATATCCGTCTGTCATCCAGCTCCAATAATCAGTTGAACAGAATCAAATCAAGTGACCAGCGGCTCGGGCACTATTTCCATTTAGCTGTCAGCAAGGTGTCTGTGTGCCTGTGAGGCTCTGGCCTCCTGAAGGATGCTGCCAATACGATTCCCAGCAGCCTGTCTCTTCTGCAGCGACTGTGACTGCAGATACAGGGTCCCTTGCGCTTTCAGTGGTGGCCGCCATAGCCTAGTGTTGGGGAGGAAAGTTGTATTTCCCTGCGGAGGGAAGCAGCTAAGGGAAGGGTAAAGAGGAGGAGAAACATTTCCAAGTTGAAGTGCCGACCCAGCGGGTCCCTGGAGGATGGGCCGTCCTGTGGCTTAGCCGACTGAACCTGGAGTTCTCTGCTTGCTGCTAATCTAGCCCATCGCTGGTCTCTGAGCGGAGATAGTCAAGTGGTGGTCGCAGGCCAATGTTAGTGCATAGAGGTATCTTGTTGACCCAACTCTTTTGAAAAGCGAGGAATTGTATATTAAAAAATGAAAAAAATGAAAACCTCAATCCAGGTTCTTTGCATTTCTTTTTTTATGTTAATTTATTGGTGCATTGTAATTATACATATTGACATATGTCAGGGTATCAACTTCATACATGCACACATTGCACATTTAGCACTCCCTCCAATCCCACCCTATTCCCTCCCCCTTCCCTCCCTTTCATGCTCCGGATAGTGATGGAGCCCCTAGGTCTGCACCCCCTTCCCCAAGGCTCTCTCTGGCTGGAGCTGTCACTACTCCCCGCTTGAGTCACAACATGCCTCTGTACTTTGCCACAATCCCCACCCCTCCCCAACCCCCCGGACTCACTCAACTGACCCACTGGCCCCGTGGCCATTTGAGTTTGGACCTCTTCTTTCATAAATGGGGACGCTTGATCAAATTGATGCAGCTACTTACTCAGCGATGGGCTGTTTGAAAAGGATGAGGCTGGCTTCTGTTTGATTCCTGTGAGTGAACCAAGTAGATGTGGGCTCTGGAACAGCGCGGCCAAGAGTCTGCACTCCCTCCCCGAGAATATGACTGTCAGTGCTGTTGGGGGCCTAACAGCCCCCAGACCCATGGCTTCCCTGGCAGTAGTCAGACCTAGACAAACGACACGGTGCAGCTCTGAGTCAGTGTGTGTCCAGAGTGACAGAGGACGGGTGCACACCAAACGTCATCATATACCAGCAGTCGAGGGACTCCGGGACCACTGGGATAATACATAGGCCCTCACATCCTGTATATGGTGTTCATCCAAGAGTGCCATGACCCATGGAGGACAGGGACACCCTGGATATTGTCACTGTAAGAGCGTTGCTCACATGCATGATGGCTTTCATCGGAACATCACAGGAACTTATTATACTGAGTCTTGCAGGGGCGCTGGGAGCAGTGAGCTGATACTCCACATCTGTAACTCCGAGGGATGCTCTATCACCTGGCTCTGTCACCCGGAGCACTCTTGTGCATGGTATACCATCGCCTCCAGGGCTGTCCGGGAGCTCCCGGGATATTTTTATATCTGTTTCTAACAGTGAACACCCACTGCCTGCCTACCACCGTGTTCACGCTGCAATTAATGCTCTCTGGCTCCATAAACACGAGGCTAATCTATCCGCCTCATCCTGCACCAGCAGGTAGGCCTCAGCTGACAGCTGACTCTCGTTTTCCATAGCTGCACACCCCAAAGAACGGGGTGAATCGGACCGCATGCTCATTCAGAAAGAGATTGTTTTTCTGCTGCCAGTGGCCAACCAGAGTCAAATTCTTGAAAATTAACATTAGCAATAGGCACGTTTTGACATGTCATGTCTCGTTGCAGAGACACCAGGGAGCGACACCCGATCTGCTGCAGAGGCACAAAGACCCTGTGTCTCCCGGCTGAAGGCTGGCCAGGCTGGGGTGGAGGGCAGCAGCTGCTCAGCTGACAGGGCCCCTGCCACATGCCTGGGCAGGGCCGGAAGTGAACTCGGCCTCAGGAGGAGCCTGGGGACCTTCGAAAGAATGTGGCAGCCTTCATGCCTGCCTGGCCCAGCTTCCAGGCCTGTGCCTGTTTCCTCCCAGGTGGCAGGGTCTTCTGGGTTGTGTGCCGCAGGAAGGACGTGGTGGCTGCAGACGCCTGAGGCTTGAGTTTCTGTGAAAATCTCTCTGCCGGTCGGTGGATCCATGCAGGATCTGCAGAAAGTTGCTGGACCCACCAGTAGAAGCGATGGCTGCTGCGGGCCCCACAGGCTCAGTCTCTGTTGCCATAAGCCGCGGGGCATCTAACTCAGGGGCTATGAATCATGGTCCATGGGCCAGTTCCTGCCTGCAGCCTGTTTTTATAAATAGTTCTATTAGATCGCAGCCACACCTATTCGTTTATATAATTGTTATGGCTGCTTGGTGCCATAACAACACTGTGGAGACTGTCTGGCCCCCACAGCCTAAAATATTTGCTAGCTGGCCCTTTACGGAAAAAGTTAACTGATCCCTGTTCTAACTCAAAATTACAAGCAAAAATTAAAATATTTGCTATCTGTTCCTTTACAGAAAATGTAAGCTGACTCCTGGTCTAACTCAAAATTACAACCAAAGCCTAAAATATTTGCTATCTGGCCCTTTGCAGAAAAAGTCAGCTGATCCCTGGTTTAACTCAAAATTGCAACCAAAGGGGTTGCAGGGAGACTCAAAGGAGTGGTATGAGGGGTTTAGCCATTGGCGATTGTCCCTCCTAGGTCCCAGCACACAAGCAACTTGACTTCACAGAAATTCACCAGGGACCAGATGGCTTCACCAAATCTCGGTGACATCTATGGAGGACCTACTGGGTTCCAGGCACCCTTGGTGTGTTCAGGCTGCAGCTGGTAATAAGGCAGGCTCGGTATCTGCTCTCTTGGGGCTCAGACTGGCAGGGGGGGGATCGATATCAATTAATGAATAATTTAAAACCAGGACAACCGCTGCAAAGGAAGGAAACAGTTGTGTGAGGTCACACCATTCAACGCGGTGGGCTTGTCTGTTCTTTATCTTTCTCTCCCACCAAAATACAAGCTCGTTCCAGCACATACCGTTGTCTAACGTGCTCATGTCTGTATCCCCAGGGTTCAGGACAGAATAGTAGGAATAGTAGGCACTCAGCAAACTACTACTGGGAATAGTAGGCACTCAGCAAACATAAATGAACGAATGATCCAATGAATGGATATAATAAGAAAGACGTCAGCTCCAGATGAAGGGTCTGGAAGGCTTCTCTGACCAGCTGACGCTCAGATCTAGGGGGCGGGGGAGGAGTCAGGTGTACAGACAAGGACCCAGTGGAGAATGTGGGGGAAGGGCTTTCCAGGCAGAAGGCACGGCCTGGGTGAAGCTATTGTCCAGGAGGAGACAGCCCGGCCCAGGAGAAGCGTGAGGGGTGGCCGGAAGGTGCTGAGCCATTTGTCGGCCGCTGCAAGGATTTTAGTGTTTATTCCAGAGCAGTGGACAGCCACTGAAGGTCACGAGGAGAGGGTGCAGCGTGACTTGATTAGATTTCCGTTTTGAATAGGTCACCCGAGCTACAATGAGCCAGTGGGTTGGACCAGGTAGGAACAGGAGAGAGAAGCCAGTGTAGGCCTGAGCTAGGGGAGGCTAGACTCTGCAGTGCTGGTGTAGACAAATCCTCCCCAGGCAATCTGAGAGACATTTAGATGGAGCCCCTGACAGGGCTGGATGGTGGCTGGTTTGGAGATGGCAGGGCGAGGACAGGGAGGAGCTAGTTTGCCTGCTGGCGTCTGACTCTTCCAATTGGCAAGGAGCTAGAGGTACTTGTCTAAACAAGGAGCCCAGGTGTTTGACATCAGCTGAGGGCCCGTGTTCATGGTGTTGGCCAGGCCTCAGGAGCTTCTGGGAGTCCACGCTTGCATCTGGGATCGGCACCTGGGGGCCTGGAAATGCTCTCCCCCGGGGCGACCCCTGTGTAGCCTCTGTGATTACCCATCTCCGAGACTTTTCATGCAAAACATATTGGAGAAAAACATAGCCAATGCCTTTAATCGTTCCTTGAACATTTAATCAGCAGTACTAGAAATATTTCTTGCACAAAGCAAAGAATGATCTTTCCGCAATCACTTTGTGGGTTGCTAACGAACCTCCCTGTCGGCCTTTCCAGTACAGCCTTGGTGACTCACAGGCTTCTAAGCCAACTCCAGATTATTCAACTGCATGCCAGGCAGTGGTGTGCTGGTAAATGTTTACCAACTGGCTCACTCTCTCTCTAAAACCTTAAACCCAACCCAAACCAAGACAACTACGTGATTTGCAGTGTTTGCCAAATTCTGGGGTATAAATGCTCCCACCTGGTGCAATTTCAATCTAAGTTTCTTAAAACTGAACCATGTGCTCTTGTAAATTGGCACTAATTGGCTCCTACATGCTGTGGGTGGACCTGGACTCTGATTCGGGCTGCCTCTCACCTGCCCATGCCCTTCAGCCGAGCACCTTCAGTGTTGTAAAAAGGACGAGGTCATCATGAGTTTCAATAGATAAAAGGGTGTTAAGAAGTAGGAAGTCCTAATGTGTTGGAAAGATGCCCAGAGGTGAGCAAGACCACGGTCCACTTCAAGGAAACGGGGTCTCCCAGCTTCTCCTTCGCCGGGGATTCCACGGCTATACCACGGGCCCCTGTGACTATAACTGGTGAGTTCCGTCCAGTCGCTGAATCAAGTCGGATGCATGGGAGGCAGAGGCTGTGCGTCTGCTCCTTGAAGCCCAGGGTACTTTTGCAGTTAACGGTGTTGCCGCATTCCTTGGCAGCATTATTTCTGAACATGTCTGTACTGTTTCTCTGCCATCTTCCCCTTCTTTTCTACCTGCTTTCTCCAAAAAGCGACTCATTTTATGCCGAGCTCCCACCAGGTATTTCAGGCTCAGAGGGGAGAGGGGTGACGTTGTCCCCTTTTAACAGGTGAAGAAGCTGGGGGAGTTTGAGGAAGTGACCTGAGGTCACAAAAGAGGAAAGCGTGAGCAGGGATTTGAACCTGGGCCCCAGCGTGTGCAGAATGTCCCTGACACCTTCATTCTTTCGCTATGAACTCAGTGGGGCATTTGGGGAATTCAGAGATAAACAGAATGGGCGTAATCCCTGGTCTCATGGCGCTCACAGGCTAGTAAGAAACAAGCAAATGCATCGCTGAAGTAATCGTAAATTTGGTAATGGTTATAACAGAAAGCCATAGTTCCAAACATAGTTTGAAGTGGGGAGGGGGTTGCGTCCTCTTTCCCTTTTCTCTTTCTCTCCTCCCTTTTTCTGTCTCTTCTGTTTTCATGCCTACCAAGCACTGAGAATGGTGGTAATCTGGAATCCAGACCTGCACTCCCCAGGGGACATGTGGAGCAGGATTAGGGTCTGCTGGGATGCAGGGGCTTTGGGGTCTGAGGCTGCTGGGCAGAGTTAGGGAGACACCTATGTTGGGGGAGTGAGCTTGACTTCAGGCCCAGTCTTTTGCATGCTGTGGCCTCATATAAATTCCTTCCCTTCCCTGTTCTTCTGTTTCCCTCTGTGTTTAAATAAGTAAGGAGAAGAGAAATCTACCCCTGCCTGGCAGGGTCTTTATGAGGACCAAATACACAGGAACTACTGACATCTGCTAGGCGCCTAAGGAACATGGGTTGAATTAACTTTGGCACACTATGCACCAAGGAAGTTTATAGTCCGAAGTGACCACAGGGCCCTGGCCTTCAGGATCCCACTAACATAAGGTCGGAAGTGTCTGTGTCTTTGAAAATGTGTGGACATTTAAAAAAAATGAAGCTTGCTTCTTAGGGACCTTCCCATCTTGGTAAGTCCCTAGAGATTGTTTCCCTGAGGAATTCACAACTCTTCAAGTCATCTGAGCTGGTGAGATCTAATGCTCTAGATATATCTGGTCCTCGGGGCTTTATTAGGGTAGTGTGTGTGTGTGTGTATGTGTGCACACACGTGCATGCATGCTACTGCTATAAGAACTTATTCTTACTGTTATTATCAAAATATCCCCAAATAAATACAGTTTACTGTAGCTGGTATGTATCAGTTGTAGACATTACTGCAAATCCTTATCTGTAATCCTTAGAGGCAAGTCTTGTTGTCTCAATTTTTAAAATAAACTTTTATTGGTGCATGGTAATTATGCATCATTTGGAAGTTCAGTGTGATAGAAACGTCCATGCATACAGTGCGTCTCCTCCAGATTCCGCCTTGCTCCCTCCTTCTCACTGTTCATAATATTGAAATTGCTACTGATAACTTCACAGTTTTATAGATGATGAAAAGAAGTCGTGAGTGGCTGAGCCCAGGCACCCGGCCACTGAGGACCGGGAGCAGGGGTTGAACCCGGGCATCGTTTATTCCTGTGCACGTTCATTTGCCTCTAGGTTATGCTGCTGTGTAGACGCTTCCTTCCCCACGCCCTCTGCCTGGTTATATAACAACCCTCGCCTTTGTCAGTGTCGTCTTCTGGCTCTCCTGAAGTCAAAATGGATGCTTGGGTTGGCCTCATTTTAAGTTCCTGGTATCTAAAGGTGGCCCTGGGCCCTGGACTTTCTGCCTGGGTAACTGGTTGCAACCTTCATGCCTACCAAGTACCAAGAACGGTGCTAATCTGAGACTCTAGAGCAGAACACAACAGAAGCAGGTTAACCAGAGTCTCCGTGTTCTTTGTCTCTGAGTCCTTGCTTTGGACCAGCGCCCAAAGAACTCACCCTTCCTGCATTCTTTCCCCAGTAAGTGGCCGCTGGGCTGGGGCATGGCTCATCTGCAGCTGCAAGCATGCAGGCAGATCCTGCAGCTGCCTTCTCTCTGCCCAGCACAGCTGGGTGGCCTTCTCCCCAGGGGGCCAGGGAGCTCCATTGTCTACACCACTGCTTCCTGTGTCTGAAGGTCTACCTTCTTTTTCCCCCAGTCCGTAAGAAATGAGGACTATCTAGCCTGTGGCCATATAGAGACACATGGATGTATCGTGCGTTACGATTGTAATGAATCTAACTTGAAGTTTAGTTCTGTTTCACTGGACAGTGTTTTTCCTTTTAATTTGTGTTCCTTTAGTCAGGGTAGTTACCCACTCAGCAAACACTCGGCACTGCCCCCACCCGGCACTGATGGACACGCTGGCCTACAGCAGCAGGACCATTTGCCCTCACAGAGCCTGTCCCGTGGAGGACACTGTCTCCCACCCGCTCTCTACTGCCCCAGATGTCCAGTCTCCATGCAGTGGCCTTGTCTTTCCGCCCCTCTCAGGATGTCCACATCTGTGCACCTGCTCGGTACATTCCGTATATGGTTAAGTCCTTCATTTGACAAATGTCTATCACGCAAAAGCAGTCAATACCTGGGAGAAGCAGCAGGGTTTCCTGCCTGCCCGCATGGAGTCTGCATTCCAACAGGGAGAAAGACAGCCACGGGAAGGAGTCAGTACACTTGTGCACAGTGGCGGTGTCATGAAGGCGCATTCAAATGTGCCGCCGAGTGTTGTTCTGAGCTCGCTTGGCGCCTCCTTTTGGGATGGAGGGCCTTTGTTCTGACACGATGAACTTTCTACTTCTTAGGGAGGAAATGAAACGTCCTGCCATTTGTGAAATGAAGCTGGTAATACATAGAGGCCGTTTTTGTCCTTATGATCAAGCGGTGTTGGGCAACCTTTCTCCAGTCTCCATTTTTTGTTTTTGTTGAAATTTTCCTCTTGGGAATCCAAACATATAGCAACCAATGATTTATACCAGGAGTAGTTAGTCTTTTTTGTAAAGGGCTATATAGTAAATTCATAGCCACTCTTGCAACCCTCCACTCTACCAATGCGGTATAAAAGCTGCCACGGAAGGCTGAGACAGGATTGGAGGTTCAAGGCCAGCCTCAGCAACTTAGTGAGACTCTGTTTCAAAATAAAAAGGGCTGGAGGTATAGCTCAGAGGTAGAATGCCCCTGGGTTCAGTCCCCAGCACCAAAAGAGGAAAAAATAGAGGGTAAAAAGAAAAGAAAAATGCTGCCACAGAAATATATAAACAGCCAGGTGTGGTGGCACATGCCTGTAATCCCAGTACTTGGGAGGCTGAGACAGGAGGATCGCAGGTTTGGAGCCAGTTTCAGCAACTCAGCGAGACTATTTCCAAATTAAAAAAATATGGTTAGCAGGGTGTATCTCAGAGGTAGAATGCCTCTGGGTTCAATCCCCAGCACCACAAAAATAATAAATAAATATTATATGTAACAAATAGGCCATGCTGTGTTCCAATAAAAACTTTATCTACAGAAACAAACAGAGCGAGATTTGGCCCTTGGACTATAGTTTTCTAATCCTGATCTAAACCATGAGCCAACTCACCTGTTGGTGAACACAGGGCAAGGCAGGCATGGGGCAGAGGCCAGGGAAGGCGATCAGACATTTCCTTTGGCTTGCGTTGCCATGAGAATTGTATTTCTTTAGGGTCCTATATCACTGGATCATCTGCATGAACTTCAAAGTAAGGTTCTTGGTGGTAACTATGGAACATCGTTTTTTCAGACCAGCTCTAGAATACGTACTGACTTAGCTTTTGTGGTCATTGTCTGGACTGCAGTTCTTAAGACTTTCTTGCTACCCCAAGGGACATTAGTGCTAAACACTGCATTCTGGGTTGAGTTCCTCCGAAATGTGTTGGAGATACAGCTTGGGTGCAGGGTCTAACTTGGGAGATGATTCCAGCGTCCAGAAATGAGGAAGTGGAGAGAGGGAGACAAGAAAGAAGGGAAGCCATTAAGCCAACAGAGGATGTGTCATTGAGCCGGGCATAGCGGCCCATGCCTGGAATCTTAGTACTTGAGAGGCTGAGACAGGAGGATCACAGGTTGGAGGCCAGCCTCAGCAATGTAGTAAGACTCTCAGCCACCTAGCAAGACCCTGTTTCAAAAAATCAAAAGGACTAGGGATGTAGCTTGGAGGTAGAATGCCCCTGCGTTCAATCCCTAGTACCATACATACAAAGCAAAGAGTGTGTCATCTGTCATAGGAAACTGGGGTCACTGTTGCTGGGGTCCAACAGAAGAACTGTACAGAACTCATTTCAGAGTGGTCCCTCTGTGAGAAAGGTGGCTTAGACATCTATATTCTGTGTTCATGGTCCATTGTTCGGAGGCGACACCTGCTACCGTTACCTCCCCGTGTTTCCTCGCTGAGCCTTTGAAGTTATGGAGAAGTAACCATGGCTTCAGAGTGGTACTGAGCAAAAACACGGAGAGGCACAGCAGGTGCTTGAATGGCCAGTATATGCCCTGGGCACAAGTAGCTAAGATTCTATTTGCTACTGTTATGAAACTTCCACAGTAGCACTAACCATAACAGAAAGGGCTGTGGTGGTGGTGGTGGTGGTGAGTTTTTATAACCTTCTTATTTTGTCTAAGCACCCACCTGCACATACTCACTTTCCCACTGGAGAGTACCTGGCATGCTACCTTAGGGTCTCATGATCGGTGTGGAATGTGTGCCCACGACTTTTGAATACTTACCAAACAAGAGCACTGAGGTCAGAGGAATAGACTGCAGGTGCTTTGGGATAGCAGATGGAAGACAAGTGGGGCATCCATCGAAACAATTATCCTCAGTTGCTCATTGGTTAACAAACATCACTGAGCACCCTCCAAGTACCTGACACTTGTCTAGGTATGGGGATACAGAAGCAAATGACATAGACCAAGTGGCTGCCCTGGTGAGCTCGTGTACTGGTTGGGAAATAGATAATAAGAAATGGGGCTGGGATGTAGCTCAGTGGCAAAGCGCTTGCCTTGCAAGTGCAGCGCCCTGGGTTCGATCCCCAGCTCCAAAAAGACAAAAAAAAAAAGACCCAAAAAACAAAAATAGATAATAAGAAATGAACAGGTAGACCTATGATGTCTGTCAAGGGGTGGTCAGTGCTATGAAGAATGCTGAAGTTGACAGGGGCTAGGCAGGGACAAGGACGACCCAGCTCTTGCTCGTCCTGCCTGTTGGAAGGGTGACAGATTATTTTCATACATGTCTTCAATTTCATTTTTCCACTCACTGGCCCCTTAGGATGACCCTCATGTGGCTTCTTTGGAAAATGAGACTCTGATCTCGTGGAGGATAGAAACGGGCTCGGCAAGTGTGGCTACCACACTGGAGCCAATCGCAGCCTCACACCCAATCCAGTGGACTGCTTCTTGCTTGATTTAATTCATCTGGAATAATTCTGCGCTGTTATCATTGATTTAATTCATCTGGAATAATTCTGAGTTGTTATTGTTGATACACAATAGAGTTGAATTTTACTTGGAGGTTGGGTTATAAAGCCAGGGTTTAAGGCAAACACAGAATCGTCATTAACCTTGAAATCTTTCAAGTTGCCCATTAAAGTGCAGTGTGCATGGTTTTGTGTATGCAACCCCGTGCTGTAATCAATATGGAAAAAATGTATAATGCATGTAGTAATGTACGGTGCATAATAAAGAATGTATGAAAGATATAATTTTACAGCATTTAATTGCAGTATTTACATTGTTCTTTTCCCTTTGCTTTTTTTGGTGGAAGAGTTGGATTTACATCAGTTAAATGTGCATATGATAAGACGTCATTGTACTCATTTAAGTTGGGCTCCTAATCATACGTTCCCTGCCAGGCTGTGCACTGAAGACGGCAAGAGCTATTTTCTCTCTCATCTTCTCCCTGTCTTTGGATTCACACCACCCGTCAGATGCTTTAGGGCAGGGGAACTGCAAAATAATAACAAAAGTAGTCCTGATGGTGGCTGCCTTCTGTGTAGTACCGACGATCAGTAAGGCCTTAGCTCAAACCTTTGATGTGTTAGTTAGCACACTTAGTCCTCTTAATGATTCCAGGGGGTATCTGCCATGATTCTAATTTCATTTCACAGTTGGGGAAACTCCAGGAGAGCCGAGACAGGTCATACAGCTTTTGGAGCTCTGGGGCTGAGAGCCAAACTCAGGTGGTTCCAGATGCAAAAGGTCACGTGCTACATGATCCCATGAAATGGAATGAGCTGCCCAGAACAGGCAAATCCCTAGAGACAGAAAGCAGATCAGTGGTTACCTAGGGCTGGGGGAGGGGTGCTGGGAGGGACTGCCAACGGATATGGGCATAATTTCTTTGGGGATGATGAAAATGTTCTAGAACTCGGTAGTGGTGATGGTGGCATGACTCTGTGGTTTGTAGATTTTAACAGGGTGAGCTTTAGATTATGTTAGCTGTGTGTGTGTGATTCAATAGGAGAAAGAAATGACCCTTGGGCAGGACAGTCCAAGTTCAGGGTTCCCGCATACTCCATCCCTGAGCACACCCCCCCGCCCCTTCTGACAGGTGCTTACCAAGAATGGCGCCATTACACTTCCTGGACACAGCTGCTCCATCAAAGGGTCCTATTGTCCACCCCTTCCCCATAATAATAGAGACCAGAAACCTGAGGCAGAAAGCTACTGAGAAACTTGGGGCTGGCAAGAGACGGTTTCAAGACGTAGACCCAGGAAGTCCGGAGCCTGAATCCCTCTCTTGCTGGCCACACTCACTCTATGTTTGTTTCACCAATGAAAAGCAACCACTGTGGTCCAGACCTGCAGGTAACTTTGGCCCATTAGCAATAAAGCCGTGATTCTCCACTTCTGCTGTGCTAAGAACACTCTTTGTCTCACTGGTTTTTATTTCCATTGGGCCCAAGCATCTCTGGTGTAGGATGCTGGCAGTAAACTCAGAGGCTGTAGGAAAAGGAGGTGTGTGAGTGTGGCTGACTTTTAAAAGGAGGGAGAAAGGAAGGAAGGGAGGGAGGGGGAGAGAGAGAGACAGAGAGAAAACAGACTTAGCTGGCATGCTAATTATCACTGTGTTTAACTCAAGAGCAAATTCTGGAAGGATTTAGGAGTCCCCAAATCAACCTGAATGCTTGCCCCCTTGGCTGGTTCAGTTGAAGAATCCAATAACATAGACGTGAAAGGCAATCTAAGATCTAATGTCTTGCTCCTAACACTCAGCCCTCTCTAAATCGAGGGCCTCCATGCCCCAAGACACATGGAATTCACTCCTCTCTCTGCTCACTGGTGGGTTAATTATTTGCATTTTCCTTCTGTGTTTCCATGTACAGCAACCAAGCCATTAGTTATACACAGTACAACAGGAAAGGACGGCCAAGGGCTCCTCCCCTGATCAGGTCCAGGGCAGTGCTTGTGTCTGTGGTCAGGGAAGTGGGGCTTTATAAAGACAAGGCTGAGAGGGGCGGGGTCTGCAGCTTGGAGCTGCAGGTACACATGGTGCTGGGGAAGGAGCTGGAGACTGACCACCATAGACAGGGCATCAGTGCTTCTGGGTGGCTCTGGCTGAGTCCTGGTCTCCAGTGTTAGGTGACAGGAGTCTGTTGGGCTTCCGCTAGTCCTGAGACCTTCCCAGGTGACAGCTGAGCACCCCACAAAGTCACGCGAGGGTCTGATTCTGCCCTCCCTGGTCGTTTTTCCAACGCAGCAGCATTTTGCAGCATGTTCTGAAGAGATACTGGTTCCATGGGAAGTCCATAAAGGTTCTGGAAAATATCAGTTGTATAATAAGATAGTTTGGGAGACTCTGGAGTTGCAACCAGGTGGTGTTTGTTTTTTCAACAAAAGTGCATCTCTGAGATCTCGATGTGCATTCAAGTTTCAAAGAGGGGCTCCCCAAGGCTACATGCCAAGTCTTTCCCCAAAACACTGATGGCAAGGAAGTTGGCAAGGGGTACATTTCAGGGTAGTAATTCACAGTACACATTGGCAAACCACCTGCCGGGGTGCCCAGGACCTTGGAGTGGGTGGGCCTCCAGCAGACCCACCAGCCAGGGCCAGCACCACCTGGGAGCCCATTAGAAACACTGATGCTCCCACTCTGGGCCTCCTGCATCGAGCTTCTGGAGGTGGGCCTAGAAATCTGTGTTTATAGTGGTTTGCAAACCCAATGGAGCATCAGAATCCCTTTGGGTTTTGAAGCCCATCCAGAATTCGCCTTCAGGTGCCTCGTAGAATCTCTGCCGATCCTCCTGATATCCGTCCTGATGTCTGTATGTGAAGTGTATTCTAAACCAGTGTTTCTCAGCTGGGGGTGATTGCGTCTCTCAGGGCACAGTTACCAATGTCTAGGGACATGTTTGTCCATGGCGGGAGGAAGGTGCAACTGGCATCTAGCAGGCAGAGGATGGGGTGCTGTTCAACATCCTACAGTGATCAGGACAGCCCTCCCAACAAGCAACTGTCACAAGCCCGGTTTGTGTAGTGCTGAAGTTGAGAAGTCCTGGTCCAAATGCAGAGCTTAGTACTCATCCAGCACAAGCAGGGACTTTTATATCTAACCTATCCAGCTATTACCAGAAGGCCAGAAACTGAAGTTGAGTGTGTAATGATACCTGGCAGCAAGCTACTATTCATGTATGCTTTTTATTTTTCTTCTTCTTCTTCTTTTTCCTTTTTCTTATTCTTTGTGGTATTGGGGATTGAACCCAGGAGTATTCTACCTTTGAATTACATCCCCAGTCCTTTTTATTTATTTTTTTTTTGTTTTGAAAGAGGGTCTTGCTAAGTTGATGAGAGTCTTGCTAAGTTGCTGAGGCTGGTCTTGAGCCTGAAATCTTCCTGTCTCATCCTCCCAAGTACTGAGATTACAGGCATGCGCCACCATGCCTGGGCTTCCTGTATGCTTTTTCAAACGGCAAAATAACACTCTCAGATCACTATAAAATTTAATTCACTCATTTATGAAGAAACCAGTAAGTTATGACCATTTCAAAGGGTATTTAAAAAGCTAGCATGACTATAAGGATTTAACAAATACAAGTTAGGATGAGGTTGCCGGGTTGGATAAAAACTGATTAGTGGGCAACATGCCCAAGTCTTTGGGGTATCTTTTCTACTAGACACAAATTATTTGCATCTGTTGTCAACAACAATAACAAAATGACCAGTTAACCAGTGACTTCAGGAAGTCCGAGATATGTAATCAAGAACAAATGGGGAGATGAGCTAAGAGCCTAGATACTTTCCAGTGGCCTTTGTCCTTGAGCCAGATTCAAAAGATGCACCACCAACCATTTGGGCCTTATTTGCAAACTTTGGATAATCTTTCTGATGCTTTAAATGCATGACTTTTACTAGTGTTTTCTTACTAGAAATGGCCTGTGAAATGTGGGCCAAGTCATGGAAGTCAGTCAAGGCCCAGGAGGCGGAAGAGGAAAAGTTACAGGAGGTCGAGGCCACAGTGCGAATTGAGGCTGTTGCTTACCAGCCGTCTGTGAAGTGCATGCTGTGATAGATGCTTTTGTTGAACACTATGAGGCGGCCTTTATTCCCATTTACAGATGAGTCAGAGGGAGAGTTAGGTATGTCCATGACAGGTGTGGGCAGAGGAAGGGGCACGCGGTAAGTAATCAAATCCATGGAGGTAGAGTTAGAACTTAGCCAGAGAAAGAAGGGATGGGGTGACAAGCTTGGGAGAAGCATGCGCCCCAATCTGAGGCAGAAATACTCAGAGCACTTTCAGGGGGCCACAAGGAGGTTGTTCTGGGTGACGGTGAGTGTGAATGCAGTGTGAAATTGGATAGGAGCTGCAGGGATGACAATTATTAATAGCGTTGGTGCTATTTTAGCCAAAGGCTCTTACTATCGCTACAGGGCAGTGCCTGGCAGTACACCACGATCGTTAAGAGGCCAGGGCATTGCAGGAAGGCTAGATTGCAGGCTGAATCCCAACTCTGCCACTGGAGAGCTGTGTGGCCGTGGGCAAGTTGTTCAATCTCTCTGTGCCTTAGTTACTAGATTTTTGAAATGGAGGTCGTGATGCCTGCCTAGTATCACTGGGATGGGGATTCTAGGCCACCTGGTCTCGTAAACACTGAGGCCCTGAAAAATGGAAGTTGGTTAGTTTTATGTTGATGAGGAGGTGAGCAGGCAGGATTTTTTATTTTGGATAAATTCATCTCAAGATTTTTTACTTAGCTATATCTGCAAATACACTTTTTCCAAATAAGGTCACATTCATATTCACAGCTTCTAGGGAACATATACTTTTTGGGTATGGACCATGATTAAGCATACTACCTATAAAAAAAAGTTAAAATTTTTACTTTTTTTGTCTTGAAGATCACCACTTTTCCCCAAAAGTACCTCCTTTTAATACTTTTAGTACTTTTTTTACACTCTCCTCAAAAACAGTTTGTACATGTGCACTTATACATACAAAAACAGTTCATTTTATTTGTCCCCACATTTTTAAGGGTACATGCTGATATTCACAATGAGGTTTTTTGTTGCTTGTTTGTTTAGTTTTGTTTTGGCACTAGTGAGTGAACACAGGGGCATTCTACCTCCGAGCTAAACCCCCAGGCCTATTTAATTTTGAAACAGGGTCTCACTAAGTTTGGCAACATGTCCATAAGTGTCACCATCTTGGGTCGAGCTCCCTCGAGAGCAGATTCTGGGAGGAGGATTTGAGGGTAGTGAATTCCATTGGGAAGTGATCCCAGGGACACTGAGGGGAGTGGCCAGGTGAATCGGGAAGGGAGGAGCTGCACGGAGTTTCTGTTATTCAGTTGGTTACTGCCATGGGTGCCTGGAGCTTCATTCCCTTGGGATCTCTGGGAGCCAGTGTGGAATGTCTATCTCGAAGTCATCCCCCCTGAGGGACATGCGAGCCTCCAGACTTTGTGCCACAAATCTGGGTAGATGTCATTTGCAGGCTGCCCCAGATGGCATTGATTTTGAGACCACGGGGCTGCTGGATATGAGCTCTGGGCTCAGAGAACGTGCTTGGCAAAGAGGTATAGATTCTTGCAGTTGCAAGTTGAGCCAGCCCTCTGTGACGTGGGCTTGGAGGCGGGAGGGAAGTTGGCAGTATCTGTTGCAGACCATATCAAAGGACATAAACACAGTAATGCCCTTTGGGCCAGTAATTTATGAGAAGTTAAAATAACAGAGATGAATACGGCAAACGTTGTGCAAATGCACTTCTATGAACCCTATGTAATAGCCTGGATTGGAAATAGTACTAATAGCCAACATTTATTGAGTGGTTGCAGTGTGCCTGGCAGTAAATGCCCTACAAATAGATTAAATTTCTAGCAAATGGAAACCAGCTCAGCAACTCGATGGAATATTACACAGCCATTAGGAAGATGTTCATAAAGACAATAATGACTGGAAACATCCCACAAGCGAGGATCGAATACTGGACAGGAGATTGTATGCATGGTAGGATTCCTCCTAAGCAAAGCATGCCTCTAGATATAGGAGAAGAGGACAGAGTCTGAAAGAAAACTTATCAAAATTCTTACTGCAGTTTTGTTCATGTCTGAGTGATTTTTCCCCCTCTAGTTTACAAATCTCTATTGATGTGCTCATATTACATTTCTAATGAAAAATATAAGAAAATTGAAAAAGCAAGAGAAGAAAAAAACTTCCAAAAATAGGTTGTGGAGGTTTTGGGGAAGGGAATAATATAGTGGCAAATGCTATTTCAGTAAAATGAATCTGGGGACATTGTGGTTGGTTTGGGGAAGACCCAAAGCGAGAAGTCTGGTTTGTGAGCTAATAAAGGTCATGGGGAGTGTGAAAGGAAAGACTGATTTTAGAGGCATGGGGGTAAATGGGATGATGAGGGAGAGAGAAAAATGCCAGAAGTGATTCCAAGGTTTTAAGTCTGAGTGGGAGAAAATTAGCAATGGAACAAATATACATTAAACACAGCTTCGGGCCAGGTTTCCTTACATCTGTTCTCTCATTTAAACCTAATGACCATCTTAGATGCTGTGTTTAAAACACAGCATATGTGATCGTTTAGAGAATAAAGCCACTTGTTCATGATCAGAGAGAATCTGGGCACAGATCATTGTTAAATGAACTGGATGGATGAATGATGGATGGATGGATGGATGGATGGATGATGGATGGATGGATGATGGATGGATAGATGGATGATGATGGATGGATGGATGATGGATGGATGATGGATGGATGGATGGATGGATGGATGAATGATGGATGGATGATGATGGATGGATGGATGATGGATGGATGGATGGATGGATGATGGATGGATGATGGATGGATGGATGATGATGGATGGATGGATGATGGATGGATGGATGATGGATGGACAAATGTGTGCATGGATGGATGGATGGATGGATGGATGGGTAGGTGAGCAGGTGGATGGTTGCATGGATAGGGAGGATGGGAAATGGATAGGTGGGAAAATGGTGCATGGACAAATGGGTGGATGGATGAATGATGGAAATATAGATTGATGACTAGATAGGGCAAAAGAATCTAGTGCATTAGAAGGTCAAAGTAAAAGGAGAGACTTTCCAGAAGGAAGCGACATATCTTAGGCAATAATGAAGGAAGGGAGCCAGGCGAAGCCCTAGACTCAGCAGGAGGAAAGAGTGGTGACTGGTCCTCTTTGGGAAGGCCATTCTAGTCAAATAGTGGGATGTGGGCTTACGTGGCATGGGGGACTGAGGGGCCAGGACCTTGGGAAGGGGGGCTAAGGAATGACTGGTTAGACCATAGCATATTCAAGCTCAATAATAAATCTGAGCCTAAGGTATAGATGGAACAATAGGAAGGAGGGGTGATGTGAGAGAGAAATGGAGAGGGGAGAGGAGAGGAGGGCAAGAAGAAATGAAAGAGGAAAAGGTCAGTGATTACTGCTTAAGAAGGGGGACACCAGAAGCCTGGGTTTACCCCGATTCCATTATCCTGTGACTATAAGCAAATCCTCTTTGCTTCTGATCCTTTGTCTATAAAATGGGAGAACAGCGTAATGCCCATCTCATGGGGTTCTGAGGAGGATGAACTAGAGTGTGTTAACAGGTTTAGCGCAGTGTCTGATGCTCCAGGTGGAATAGTCATTGCCATTTCCTGGGAAACATCCCCAAGCTATCTGTCAGGACACCCAGGCTCAGTCCCCTAAAGAAGGTGCCTGGAGAAAGTTCACTGGAACCCCCAGCGATGTGCCAGAGAAGGCAGTCCTCTCTGGGTGAAAACAGATTCGTGTGAGACACTGGGTAGCTCTGTCAGCTGAATACTCACCCTCTGCAGCTTGCAAGGAATGAGACACGTTGGGTTGCACTTTCCTTTTGGAAGAAAGAGTTAATAAAGAGAGGCTGTTCATTAATGCAGAGTCGTAAGGTGTTTACCAGGCAGTGGGGAGAGGCTGGGGAGCCAGGCAGTGGAGGACTTGGGAGACCTGGAGGGGGCGAATGAAGATTCATCAGATCCCAGCAAGCGCCGTGAACTCGGTGCCCTTTCTCCATTCCAGAAAGTTTTATGCTCTTATAATTGATGCTTGGAGAAGCCTGCACACCACAGACTCGGCATGAGGAATCCTAAAAGCCTTATTAACCTAGCCACTTAGCCTTGCTGAGTGCAACCCCCACCGTGGCTATTTTGGCTCAGGATTAGCTGGGCCCCAAAAGGTTCAGCTGTTGGGATGAAGAAGTTCAACTTAACACCTCTCTCCGGTCGGCTCTGCTCCCAATTCTCCCTGCCTTTCCAGCCTTGGCTTCCGGAAAGCTGCCCCTGAGTTCAGCCTGCTCCTTCCTACCCGTTGAGACCTGATGGTGCAACCCGCCAAGGAGACCTTCTCCGGAAGCCTGAGCCACCGGGGCAATTGCCACCCAGGCTTGGCTTTGCATGGTGGAAAAACCAATCCGTGCACCAGGAAACACCACCCAAAGCTCGAGTCTGCATGAGAACTGTTTCAAGCTGTTTGGAGGCACAGGGATGCAGGGCCAGGAGCGACTTAAGTTGGAAAGTTAGAAAAAGAAACAGGAAAGACAGATGAAATTGGGATGTGCGTTGCTAGCCTAGACTGGGCTTTTTCTTTCTGTGCTAATAAATCTTGTCTAGCAGCTGGTCTTTCCCTGTAGCATGGTTTGGCGAGGGCAGGGGAGTTGTAAATACCACTATCATTAGACACCTTCCTTTGCCTGCTGGAGGAGCCTTGGAGAGAGAGACGGGCTGTTTGAGCTGTCTCCCCGAGGATAGGGCTTTAATTTGGACTTTAATTTTCTCTGATGGTCAGACTAAGAACAACCATCACCCTTTTTGCTCTAATAATTATTCATTTGTGGCACTCTAATAATGAAGTAAAAAATAAGAAAACATTTATGGAGCGCCATCTGTGTGTCAGGCACCCACTAAGTGCTTACAAACATGGTGTCTAATTCAAGCATCTGAACGAGTTAACTTCACCGTGTAGCCAAGGAGCTCAGAGTTGATGGGGCCCGCTCATGCTCAGCATCTTCATCCATCCCCACTCACTTCTCAGGAAGCTGGGGAAGGCATTTTTCAGTTAAAGAAACAGTCCCAGGGACCTATCTTTAGCACACAATTTGGAGAACCAAGATCTGTATCTGGGTCTCCACAGCTCTAAGTTGTGGTGAGTTTATTAGGGGAATATATGGTACTGTATATATATTCATTGAATTTCTTCTGGCCAGGTCCTGGGAAGAGTTCACTCTACATCCTCTCAGCCTTTGTAGCCTCCCCAACCAGGAGGGCTCTGTTTACAGATGAGGAAACTGAGGCTTGGAGAGACATTGGAACAGAGCCCACAGGTGGTTGTAGGGAGAAGAGCTAAGCATACCCCTGCCCATTCCACTCTCCAGGTCTTCTCTGAGCTAAACATTCCTCTCTGGCAATACTCTCAACAGAAGCAACACCAAGTGATTTCCCAGTAGGGACAGCAGGAACGTGAGTCTGCCCTTAGGATTTAGGATGGGTTATTGGTCTTGACAGTTGGGCAGGCTGCTGGAAACGTGAGCCCGGCTGGCTCAATCCAGGGAGGAGCAGGAAGGAAGACTAGACATGATGGAGAAGTCAGGAAGGACCAGCTCCACCCCATTAGAAGAACAACTTGGGGACTTCCCTCTTCAAGGCCACAAGTTTCGACTTTTGTTTAGAAAGCAACACCTTGCTGGGTCAACCTGTTGTTGCTCCATGCCTCCGATGGTCACAGTCCTCAAAGCACAGTCCTTGGGACAATCTAAGGTTGCTGGCCCTTTCCAAGGAGGTCTTGGCTGTGCAAAACTGGATCCTGGGAAGGAGGCACTGTGTTGGGTCTCCATTTCCCTGGCAAGTCTTCTGCATTAGAAATCATCACTGGTCTGACTTTACGGGCTGTCACCAATGACCCTGGGCTCTGGGGAGTTACTGAAAATAGCAGCCCCCAGCAGCTGTCAGACTTCTTTCTCACCGGGGCCGGGATTGTGCCTGTGCTTTTGTTCATGACAAGATGAGAGGAGTTTGGTTAAATAAGGATCAGCTGCTCTTTCTACGTCTCCCTTCCTGATTGATGGCCTCAGAAAGCCATTCATCTGGTTTGAAGACAGACAGGTGGTCGCCATCACCGCACGCGGGAGCCTTTGAAGTCTTCTCTGGGCTGTGATTACAGCCCATACTTAGCTTGCGCTCTGGGGGTGAGGTTGACCTGTGATCCTATTCCTCATTTAAAAATCACATCTCAGAAAATGAACCAGCCCAGGAAGATGCTGGAAGCTGCAGTTGCTGCTGAGGTTGGCTGTTCAACCCATCTAACTGGCCTGCTTTACCTGGAATTCTGTTTTTTTTTTTTCTGATAAAACAAGCAACTTGCAAGGCTCTTTTTTTCTTTGACAATCTCTAAAGGACATTTAGTCTTTTTGTGAGTTTTGATGGGAATCCCCCCAGAATCTCTCCAAGACTGTGGGTTCCAAATGAGAGAAGCCCATTTAGGGAAGCATTGAGCAGAAGAGATTAAAAACCATTGTACAAGCCGGGCGTGGTGGCGCACGCTTGTAATCCCAGTACTTTGGGAGGCAGAGACTGGAGGATCCGGGTTCGCGGCCAGCCTCAGCTCGCTCTCTCTCTCTCTGTCTCTCTCTGTCTCTCTGTCTCTCTCTCTCTGTCTGTCTCTCTCTCTCTCTCTCTCTCTCTACTTAGTGAGGCCCTCCGCAACTTCATGAGACCCAGTTTCAAAATAAAGTATAAAAAATAGGGCCGGGGGTGTAACGCAGAGGTAGAACACCCCTGGGTTCAATCCCCAGTACTGGAAAAAAAAAAAGAGGCAAAACAAAAACAAAAAACCATCGTACAAGCTAGGTGTGGCAGTGCATGCCTGTAATCCCAGTACTTGGGAAGCTGAGATAGGATGATCATAGGTTTGAGGTCAGCCTCAGCTACTTAGTAAGGTCCCCCCAAATATAGCAAGACCTTTTTTCAAAATAAAAATCAAAATAGGGCATGGGGGTTGTATCTCAGAGGTAGAATGCCCCTTGGTTCAATCCCTAGTACCACAAAACAAACAAACAAAAAACAAAAGAAAGAACATAGTATAGATGACGGGTGTATATTCTTTATCTTCTCATTCATTAATTCATTCATTAATTCACATACCAGTTCTGTGATAGAAGCTGGGGATAAAGAAGTGACCGGAACACAGTCCCCGACATAGGATTGTATAATTTGGGAGAAGAAACAGATATGACAACCAACATTGTCCAGACAGTGCGAGTGGGCCTGGGGATGTAACCGTTTGGTGTTGAGTTTTGATGAACACCCCAGTTCTGGTTCTCCCAGGTGCTCATGCGGAAGGGCTGGGGCAGGGGCTTCAGGGGATCTGAGAATTTTTGTTTTAATCTCAATGCTGGTCACCTGGTGGAGAACACTGAGCTGTGCACCTGGGATTTTGCACACTTTCTCTAGTGCCTTCGTGAAATGCAAATGGAAAACAGATAAAGCGTGCTCAGCCTTGGGCACTTTGGGAGCTCAGGAGGGACTGGGGAGAGAACGCGGAGGGAGATCGAGGAAGGCTTTCTGGGGAGATGATGTTTGAACGGGGCCCCAAAGGGTCAAGAGGAATTAGGCAGTCAGATGTATCTGCACAAAGCCAGCAAGCAGGAAGAGGGCATGGTGTGGAGGGAGGTGGCGGTGGTACTTGGGAGAGCTGTGGGCAGCAACTTTGGCCGGAGCCCCAGGCGCAGGGTATGGGGTGGGAGAGGCAGCAGAGGAGGAGGCTGGACGGTTCACAGAGCTCCAGGTCAGGTGCATCAGGCTCAGGGGCTCAGACTTTGCCAAAAAGCAGCAACAGCCACAGGCATTTCTCAGCAGCAGAGATACCGCCATGTTCAGGTCCCCCAACAGTTGGCAGGCTTCCTCCTGTGCCAGGGCCCAGATGGAGACATTAGGAGTCCTTTGCAACACCCCCAGAGACGAAGGCTGACGGTGTCATTGAAGGTTCTTGAAGGGGAGGGGACAGATGTCATGGAGACAATGAGATACAGAACACCCGAGGAGACTTCTTAATAAATGTTTAGGGGAGGGACAGGGAGACATCGGAAAGCTTCTCCCAGCCCCGGCTCTCATCGGAACCACCTGGGCCTGAGAACTGAGTCCCTTTATTATATAGAGCTACAAAGATCCTCATTAGTCCTTCCAGAAGCATCTCTATCTTGCCCATGATATTCACCAGGCAGTGGGGAGGTTCTGAGGATATGGATGGGACCAATACTCGCCCTCTAGGAGCTGCCCGCAGAGTCTAGGGAGACAGCAGGCCCGATTCCCCGTGCTTTGCGCCTCAAGATGGTGTGTTCGGCTTGAGTTTATGTGGTGGCGTTGGTTTCTTATTTGATTCGAGGTCAGTTTCCCTGCCCTTGTTGTGTCAGTGATCCGGCATGCCCCAAATCTCTCCCAGAGAGGATCATTCTTTCCCCTTGAGTAGTTTTGAGCCAAGTATGTAACGTCGCGTGAATGTTTGAAAACTTCTCCTGGTTCTCAGAATGCAATTCTGACAGCGCTGAAGGCTGCCAATTAAATGAAGATTTAGATAAAAGCTGTGTGGGAGAGGAACACAATATTCTTAAACCTAATAATGGTTTCCTTCTGTCTTTTTGAAGCTCTGGAATAATCCTGATTGACTGGCTCTCTGCTTTGGGCATTCCCATTTACTGGACAATTTAATAACATTTAAACTGTTTGACAACCTTTATTCAGGGACAGACATCCTCCGGGGAAGGGGCTGAGGGTGAGGGTGTGCATGGTGTACCGTTAGAAGAGGAACCACGGACTTGACTGAGGCTCTTTTTACATTCAGGATGGGAGTGCAGAGGGCTGAGAAGAAGCTCTGAGTATATTAAACGTAGGGCGCATGGAATGAGGGCAGGTGGTTGGCCAGGTGTTAAGCTTTGCTCCTATTTCTTCTCTATACCATATTGAGGTGACTCTGTGACTGTTCCTATGATAAAGGAGAAGTCGCTGAGCCCCACCCCCAGCCGCAGCTAATGAGCAGTGGAGTTGGCGGCCCCAGATCTCAAGCTCTTAGTTGTTTCCTTAGCTCCTGGTACAAGGTGAGCTTCCACAATTGGAGAAGGAGTCCGAAAGAAACCCAAGCTCCTTCTCCTCCATTTTCACTGTATTCGGGGGTTCGCCTTGGTATGCATTCATTCGCTTATTCAACACGTTTGTGGGGTGCCCACCGTGTGCCAGATGGAGTTCTAAGCATTAGGAAAACTGCAGTGGCTACGACCAAGTCCCTGTCTTCATGGGGACTTCGTTCTGTAGGGAGAGGCGACCAGTAAAGGAAACCCATTAGTAATAAGTGCTGCGATAAAAATAAGGCTCTGTGAAGGGCTAAAGTTGAGTGAGGATGCTCCCGTCAGTGGGGGTGGGGAGCTAAGAGCAGCGTCCTGGAGAGACCTGCCTGAGGTCTGTGGGTCTGTGGGGGAAAGAACCTGCCAGGAAGAGCAGAAAGCAAATGTCAAGTCCTGAAGCAGGAAATAGCCAGGCGACCACAGAGGCTGGACCCAGAGCAGGAGATGAGATCAGGGAGGCAGATTTAGGCAACAAGGGAGGGCATGCTGGTTATTTTGAGAGTGATGGGAAACCACGGGGGGTGGGGGAGGGCGAAGCGGTGTGACATCATCTGTTGCTATGTGCAGCAGAGGAAGCCAAAGCAATTTAGAAGAAGCCTGCAGAAGCTCACCTCCTCCACAATCTATTTTTTTCTTGTTTATATACTTAATTTTACATATATTAACTCATTCAGTTCTTACAGCAACCCAATGAAATAGGCATCGCTACTGTGATTGTTATTTTCCATTTTTAAAGATACTTTATTGGTACATCATATTGGGGTTTAGTGTAAAAGAAGCATACATGCACGTAGCACCCTAGTTTCCTTTTTAACAATGGGGAAACTGAGGCTCGGAGCAGTCAAGGTCACTTAGATGATAAGTGGTGGAAACAGGATGCCTTCAGTAACAGCTTACTATTTCAGGGCTATCAGTTTCAGCTAGCACTCAGTGCATACCTGCTTTGTGTCAGGCTCTGAAACATGAGGTTGGGGGGCACCGAGACACACCCTTAAGCCTTAGCCTATCTTAAGGTAATGGAAGACAGAGAGAATTAAGCAGAGTTCATGTGTAGAACAGCAATTACTTGAGAGCAAATACTACTGAGATGAGCTCTAGTTTTGATTTGGGAACACAGAGAAAGGGCGAGCCAGGCTAAGCAGCGGAAAGTTGACGTCTGAGCTGAGCTTGGACCAGGTTGGAAATAGTCTAAAAAGTCTAAGGTCCAAGGCCATAATTGCCCTCTTGCTGTCCCTACTGGGAAATCACTTGGTGCTGCTTCTCCTGCTGAGAGTATTCTCTTAGAGAAATGCTTAGTGCACAGAAGAGTAGAATTGGGAGGATAAGGCTAGCTCTGCTCCCTACAACAGAGCTAGTGGTATTGGGGATGGGGGGGAGGAGCCCAAGCAGAGAAACCAGTGATTCCAAGGCATAGGGTGGAGAGAGAGAATGACAGCCAGCTCAGTGGCTGGAGAGAGGCGGGGACGCACCTGGTTGCATTTGAACAGCTTTTTGCTGATGTGTGTTGATGACAGTGGGGAGATGAGAGGTTAGAAAGGGAGATACATTTGCACCAGCTTGTATGTTTTCCTCATTTTTAGATAGATTTTACTTCTTTTTTAAAGAAGTTTTAGTTTTATAGCCAAATTGAGCGGAAGGTACAGAGATTCCCCAGATACCCCCTGTATCTACACACGCATACCCCCTGCCACAATCAAATCCGCTCACCAGATGGGACATTTGTTATAGCTGCTGAGCCTACCCTGACACATCATGTCACTCAAAGACCATTGTTTACAGTAGGGCTCATTCTTGGTCCTGTACGCCCTGTGGGTCTGGACAAATGTAGACTCACATAGTATCGTACACAATAGCGTCTCTGCCCTAAAATTCCCCTGTGCTCTACTATTCACCTGTCCTGTCCTTGTACCTTTGACAACTACTGATCTTTACTGTCTCCATAGTTTGCCCTTTCCTGCTAGTCCTCTAGTTGGAATCATTCAAATCGCCTTTTTGAGATTGGTTTCTTTCACTTGGTAATGTGCATTTAAGTTTTCACCATGTTGCTTCATGGCTAGATAACTCATTTCTCTTTAGTGCTGAATAGTATTCCATTTTCTGTATGGAGCACAGTTTATTTATCCATATACCTACTGAGGGGCATCTTGACTACTTCCATGTTTTGGAAATTATGAATAAAGTTGCTCTAAACATTTTTATACAGGGTGTGTGTGTGTGTGTGTGTGTGTGTGTGTGTACATACATCTTCAATTTATTTAGCTAAATACCAAGAAGTACAACTGCTGGATCTTAGAGTATGTATAGTTTTGTAAGAAACTGCCAAATGGCCTTCCAGAATGGGTTTACCACTTTGCAATAAAATCAGCAATAAATAAGAGTTCTTGTTATTTCCTATCTGCTCCAGCATTTGGTGGTGTTAGTGTCTTGGATTTTGGCATTTCTGGGTGATGTATGGGGTATCTTGTTGTTTTAGTTTGTTACTCCCTATGGTATATGATGTGGAACACCTTTTCGTGTGCTCATCTGTCATCTATATCTCTTCTTTGGAGAGATGTTTGTTCAAATCTTCTTTCCCTTTTGTGATTGGGTTGCTCGTTTTCTACTTGTTGGGTTTTAAGGATTCTCTGCATATTTTTAATAACAGTCCTTTGTTGGATACTGTTTTTACAAATATTTTATATCTCAGTCTGGGCTCTGTCTCCCCATTCTCTAGACAGTGTCTTTCATAGTTCAGACATTCTCAATTTTAATGAATTCCAGCTTATCAACTCTTTCCTTCATAGATTATGCCTTCTGTGTTGTATCTAAAAAGTCATTGCCATACCAAAGGTCAACTAGGTTTTTCTCCTGTGTTACTTTTCCAGGAGTTTCATACTTTAATGGTATTTTACATTGAGGTTCATGATTATTCTGAGTTGATTGTTGTCAATAGTGTAAAATTGGTGTCTGGATTTTTTTTTCATGTAGATATACAGTTGTTCCAGCAACATTTGTTTAAAGGGATTTGCTGGATTATATCGCTTGTGATCCTTTGTCAAATATCAATAGACTGTGTTTAGGAGGCTCTATTACTGGGCCCTGTGCTGTGCTCCACTGATTTTCTTGCCTGTTCTTCCACTGTCACCTCCTTGTCTTGGTTACTCTAGGCTTATGGTAAATCTTATGGTTGGGTGATATCTGTCCTCTAACTTTGTCTTTCTTCAACATTATGGTAGCTATTCTGAGTGGTTCACCTTTCCAAATAGACTTTAGAATTAGTTTGTTGGTATCCACAAAATAACTTGCTGGAATTTTGATCAGGATTGTGTTGAATCTGTAGAGCAAATTGGGGAGAGTGGAATTCTTTTTTTTTTTTTTGCAGTACCAGGGATTGAACCCAGGGGCGTTCTACCTCCGCGCTACACCCCCGGCCCTATTTTTTTATAGTTTATTTTGAAACCGGGTCTCACGAAGTTGCAGAGGGCCTCACTAAGCAAAGAGAGAGAGAGAGAGAGAGAGAGAGAAAGAGAGAGAGAGAGACAGGGAGAGAGAGAGAGAGAGCTGAGGCTGGCTGCGAACCCGGATCCTCCGGTCTCCGCCTCCCAAAGTACTGGGATTACAAGCGTGCGCCACCACTCCCGGCTGAGAGTGGACTTCTTGATGAGATTGAATCTTCCTATCCATGAACATGGAATATCTCCCCATTTACTTTGCTCTTTGAGTTCTTTCATTAGAATTTTTATAGTTTTCCTCAAACAGATCCTATGTGTATCTTATTAGAGTTATAACTAGGTATTTCCTTTTGGGGGAGCTGATGTTAATAATATTGTGTTTTTTTTTAAATTTTCAGTTCTACTTGTTCATTGCTAGCATATATGAAAGTAGTTGTATTTTGCACATTAATTTTGTATCTTACAACCTTAGAATAATTGCTTTTTAGTTTCAGAATTTTCCTTTGTTAATTCTTTTGGATTTTCTATATAAACAATCATGTCATCTGCAAACTAAGATAGTTGTATTTCTTTCTTCTAAATCATTTTACTTTTCATTTCTTCTTCTTATCTTAATGCATTAGCTAGGATTTCCAGTGCTATTTGAAAAGGCATGTCGAGGGGATATCTTTGCCTTGTTCCAGATCTTAGCTAGAAAGCTAGTTTCTTACCATTAAGGGTGATGTTAGCTGTGGGTTTTTTGTAGATGTTCTTTATCAAGTTGAGGAAATTCCCTCTATTCCTAGTTGCTAAAAATCGTTTACATCAATTACTGATGGATTTTGTCAGGTATTTCTCTTCTGCATCCTTCGATATGATCATGTCATTTTTTTCTTTAGCTCATTTATGTGATGGGTTACACTACTTGATTCTTGAATGTTGAACAAGTCTTGCATACCTGGGATAAATCCCATCTGAGTTGTATCTTAATACACTTTTCTCCGTTCCTGTCTTAAGTGAGAGTACAGCTCAGTGGTTAAGACTGGAGTCAGGCTGTTTGGCTCTATATTCTCCCTCTACTGCTTACTAGTTGTGTGAACTTGGGAAAGTTATTTAACTTCTCCATACCTCAGTTTCCACACTTGTAAAATTATGTAAAATACTACTGATCACAAAGGGTATTGTGAGGGCTATATGACACCTGAAGAACTTAGCACCTTGCCTAGCGCATGGCAGTTGTCACGATGGCTCCTCATGGGTATCTCTCTCCTTATGGATGCTTTCCCAGTGTGTTTTTTTCTCCTTTTTTATTCCCAGTGCCTGATACAAAGTAAATATCCAATGAAAGAAAGCACTGTGGAATAAAATACACAATTTTTCTTTTTCTAATGTGTGGTGAAGATTCTATACTTTGATTATGTCTTTGATATGCAGATAAATGAGCTACAAAGAAGGTTCCCAAGGGGCTGGATTCTCTTATACTGTTCTGGGCACAATTCCCAGAGCATTTTGTTGCTTTGTGCTGTCTCTAATCTCTTTTGGGTCATCATCCCAGGCTGGGTTGGTTTGAAGCAACTGTAAGCAGGAAGGTCACCAGGGAGATAGGGTAGATATTTTGACACCCATTTTATAGAAAAATGATGCCAGGAGAAAAGAAAATGTGTGTATTTTCTGATGGCTTCCAAGGCTCACTATAACGTTTTCAGATTCTACATCAACTGAGTTCAGCAGGTAGCCAGCATCATTTCTATATTTGGCCCTAGTCCCTGTGTATAGCCCTAGAGTCAGAATATTCACTACCAACCTTATGGAAAACATCTCAATGATAGCAACAGGTAATTCATAAACAGGTATAAATAAGCATAGGTCATAATAATGGAGGATGGTCTCCATCAAGCATGGGATGCCAGAAGCAAGGCCTCAGAAGCACGGAGCACCGACCGAGTCCACGTGCCTCTGTGTGCTTCTGTGTGCAGCTGTGAGAAACGGCAGTGTGTGGTCCACTCCCAAGTGGAAATTGGCGTAAAAAATAATGTCCGACTGTGAACAACAGAAAAGAGTGCATACTCGCTTTGGCAAATATCTAAAGACCATATGCATGAACACAGTTCTCCTATTGAGAGTTTCCCCTGAAGAAATAATCTTATGTCCACAAGAGCCCACCATGGGCGAGGGCCTCTGCAAAGCAAGAACCCACCATGGGCCAGGGCCTCTGCAAAGCAAGAACCCACCATGGGCCAGGGCCTCTGCAAAGCCCTGGTAATAGAATGGTGAGTAAGACGTAATTGAGAATTATGAAAATATTACGACAAACCCTGGGAAATTCTGAATGTCTTTCAGTTGCCTTTGGGGTCAGATTGCACATTCTTGGAGTAGAATCCAAAACTACAATTGCAAGGCTCATCTAGTAGCAGTGGGGGAAAAACAAAACAAAACAAAACAAAACAAAACAAAAAGATGTTGACTTAAAAAAACAGAAGGTAAAATTGTATTTCTTTTGTAGGTTGCAACCAGATTGGCTGAGGAACTGGGTTTCAGGGGAAGCTGCTAAGATAAAGGAGGGGAGTAAAAAGGTGACCCAGAAATCACAGGAGCCAGGGAAACTCAATGAGTTAAGTATATTGGTTTGCCTAGGATTAGGAACCCTAAGATAAACAGGGACTAGGCAGACACAAGTAAAGCCACCAAATATGGGATCCCAGAAACTGGGTATTTAAAGCAAGTTAAGCTGGGCTTGGTGGCACACTCCTGTAATCCTAATACTTGACAGACTGAGACAGGAGGATCGCAGGTTCTCAGCCAGCCTCACTTAGTGAGATTCTTAGCAACCTAGTGAGACCATGTTTCAAAATAAACAACAACAAAAAGGGCTGAGGTTGTCACTTGGAGGTAGAATGCCCCTGGGTTTAATCTCTAGTACCACCAAAAAAAAAAGTGAGTGAAGTCAAGTAGGCAGACAAGTGGGGTCATGGCAGGGTGATATTTAAAAATGTCTAATAACCAAATATAATCCTAAGAGCCACCAGCTGAAGCCACCCTGTATGGGCATCCCTGTGCCTGCCAGGGCCTGGGGAAACCCAAGAGGGAGAAACAGTTGGCAAAAGTCAGTCAATGCAGGGCAGCTCCAACAAGGCCTGGGGATTAAATTCAGAGCAAGCCCTGGCAAGACAGAAATGCTCAGAGGCCAGGGGCAAAGGGGGAGAAAGAAGAGGACCTCGGGCCCGGAAGATCTGCCAGAAGGTTGACGCATATTTAATCCTGTTCCCTGCCTACCTGGATCCAAAGACTTAGGACTGCTTCAGACATAAATTATGTATACACACGAACAAAGACAGAAAGGGAGCACAGAAAAATGAAAACACTTGATTTGTAGGCCTTTCCACATTGTAGGGGATTTCTTCTCCCTTCTTTTATTTAGAGGTCTGTTGATGAGGCTGTGATTTTGTTCTGGCAATAAAAGCCAAATATATGTGGATGAGCCAGGAAGAGCCTTTGGAAGGATGTAACTGGTTAGAATTTAATGTTCATTAAGATTTTTTAAAAAAATCTATTAAGTTTATTGGAGAAGTCATAAAAACCAACCCAATACCATCAGCTTCCTCCCTCCTAGGCATGTGGCAGGGCCCACTTCAAAGCGGGCCACGTCTCTAGGGGCCGGCGTCCGGCTCTCCCCTCTCCAGGCTGTGCTGAGAGATAGTCCTGCAGATACATACAACATCCACAGCAGCCGATAAACTCGGATCACAGCCTAATTACGCCGAATGCAGCCAAACCCTTATTTATGCTTCTCTGGGGATGGGGCAGAAGCAGAAATGGGTAATTGAGAGACATTAAGAAAGGGACTAAAATATTACATGTCATGTTTTAATAGGTGTGCTATTAATGACACATTATTGCAAATGCCGAGTAAAGAGGTTGCTGCCTGCTGCTCCTCATGCCAGACAGCCAGCAGACCCTTCTTCCCCAGTGGAGGAGCAGCGTCGGTGCCTGCTCGGTGAAAGCCGGGCTATCAGCATTAGCACCTTCTAGAAGGCTCTCACCTGTTGGGCTGCTGCAGGGTGACTCCATCGAGGGTGCTAAGTGCATACAGGAACCAGTGCGTACAGGACACTGCCTTGAGGCTAGCGTCCAAGTGACAGACTCAGCTGTCTCTCATCCTAACAAAAAAGTGAGTCAATTGTAGGAACCTGGCTTGTGATCAATAGAGAGCATAAAGTATTGGGGGGAAATCTCAATTAGGGGATAATGAGCTAGCGCTCAGATACGCACACACATGGATGTGCATCGCGTTGGAATATCTCAGAGAACGTTTAGGCACACAGACATATGCCCTTCAATTAGGGGACTTGTAGCATCGCACTCATACAGTAGCCACTGGGTACACGTGACTATGTTTAAATTTCATTTAGTCAAATTAAAGGAAATTAAAAACAGTCTCTCAACCACATGAGGGTATTTTAAGGGCTCAAATAGTCATGTGTAGTTAGCAGCTACCATAGTCGTGCAGATAATGGAAATCGTCCTCATCACATAGAGAGGAACTCTGGGTTTAATAAATGATGGTGTATCCATTTAATGCACAACTCTGCATTTTTTTTTGTGTGGTACTTTGGGTTGAACCCAAGGTTGAACCTCTGAGCTACACCCCCAGCCTTGTTTTTATTTTTTTACTGTGTGCTGGTCTCTAACCTGCGATCCTCTTGTCTTAGCCTCCCAAGTACTGGGATTACAGGTGTGCACCACTGCACCCAGCATGGGTCGTTGCATTTGATGTCAGGAAGGAAGGACTCAAGGTTTTCCTGCATGTTGCCTTAAGACAGCCTCACTCTAGGTGTGATTTTTCAGTTTTTCCAAAGAGAATAAAATCTTGTTAATCTCTGCCTATTGAGCATACTTATTTTTCATCCTTACTTCCTTGGTACATGAACCTTAGGGTTAGTTTTGCCGCCTGCTGCTCCTCATGCCAGACAGCCAGCAGACCCTTCTTCCCAAGTGGAGGAGCAGCGTCGGTGCCTGCTCGGTGAAAGCCGGGCTATCAGCATTAGCACCTTCTAGAAGGTTCTCAGCTGTTGGGCTGCTGCAGGGTGACTCCATCGAGGGTGCTAAGTGCATACAGGAACCAGTGCGTACAGGTTCTGCCTAGTGACAGATGTTAATATGAAAACAGTGACAACGGCAGCATCGCTTGGATCTTCATAGTATGTATGGTACAGATACTAGGCTAATAGCATCTTCTATGTAAATATATGTGCATATATGTGTGTATGTATGAATATGTACATATGTTTGTATGTATATGTGTGTATTTATGCATGTGCATGAGTGATCCTCAGTATTTGTGGATTTTATATTTATGAATTGGCCTACTCACTAAAATTTATTTGTTAACTTGAACAAGGCGTGGTTGCACATGCCTGTAATCCCAGTACTTGGGAGGCTGAGATAGGAGGATCCCAGGTTGGAGACCAACCTCAACAACTTAAAGAGACTCTCAGCAATTAGACCCTGTTTCAAAACAAAACAAAACAAAACAAAAAGGCTGGGTATATAGCTTAGAGGATGAATGCCCCTGGATTGAATCCCCAGTACCACAGAAGAAAAAATATTTATAAACTTGAAATCAATCCTCATAGTACTTCCATGGATACATCTGAAGATATGTACAAAGTGGTAAAATTTCGAGTCACCTGACACACAAGCTCCCAGCTGCAGTTGGACAAGGTGACACTGGGCCTCCTTGTTTCAGCTTTCATAAACAAAGTGTCCTTTCCGTGGGCCATTTAGCGCCATGTCTTCCCTATTCGGGGGCTTTTCGTTGGCAGTTTTGCTGTTTCAAATGGTCCCCAAGCGCTACCTAGTGTCTGTGCACAAGAAGGCTGAGATGCGCCTCAGGAGAAAGTGCGTGTGTTAGATAAGCTTCGTTGTAGCGTGCATTACAGCACCCTTGGTTGTGAGCTCAGAGTTAGTGAGTCAACACTATATAGTAAATAAGGTGTCTTTAAACAGAAACACACGTACGATGAGGTTACCTATTAATGGGGTGATAGAAACATCATGACTAGAGGCGCAAGGCACCTAACCCTGTGTTTCTACTAGGAGCAATGCTCCAGTATATAATTCAGTATCCATGGTGACTTTACCGAACATGGCAGCCATGAGTAATGAGACTTAACTGTCTGTATAAATCTTTGTAAAATCCCTCAGAGCCTGTATGAAGGGGAGTAGCCCATGATGCTTAAGTTCACAGACTCTGGACCAAAGTCATGACGTCCCTCTCTGCCCATTGCACGTCTGTTTTGGCCAAGAACCACAGCTGCTGGGGGACCTGCTCAGAGAAGTCAGGCCGTGTTAGTCCTGAGATGTTTTCCCGTCGTTCTAAACTCCTGCAATCAGCCTCAGACTTAGAGGAATGGTGGTCTATCATTTGTCCTACCCAATATAGCACAGGCCCAAACCTTGCTGTGTGCGTCGAGCCATGGAGCTTCCTCTGCAAGGCAGTCAACTCCTCTTTCAAAGGCAGACAGCACAGGGGCCATAACCCGCGCTCCCTCTCAGGTGACCGGCCACACACTGCGTGTATTCTTTCTACAAGGACAGCCCCATGGGATGGCTTGGTGGGTACCTTGACTGACCCCCCTCCTCTGGAGGTGAATGCGGTGGGCCGTAGGGGATAGCACAGCTCTGAAGCCAGCCTCGCCAGCCTGGAACCCGCTGTACCACACAGCAATAGCAACAATAAAAACAGTGAGTATTTTTGGCTTTTTACTATAACCTAGACCCTATGATAGGTGAGGCCCGTGGGTTATCTTTGATGATTTGTTGTGTACAACCCTGTGAGTGTGGCCCTGTTAATGTGTACATTCTTGCAGATGAGAAGACTAAGGCTTAGAAGGGTTCCATGCCATACCCAAGGTCACACAGAGGGAAGCTGGTGAAACCAATATTGAAAGGTAGTTCATTGATCCCCAGAGCCAGTCTGTCTTCCCACCACCCAGTGATGCCAGCCACATGCCTGAGGACTAGGGTTCTTGTCAAGATGGGTGACAATTCCAACAGAGAAATGGTGTAAGATGCGGCGTGCAGGTCCTGCCACTGAGCTGAGCTCAGGGACAGGCCCTTTTTTTGTTGGTTGGTTGGTCTACAGTACTGAGGATGGAGCCCAGGGCCTCACACCTGCTAGGCAAGCGCTCTACCACTGAGCTACACCCTGGGCACCTGATTCCCCTTTCTTAAACAGGTGCTGCCCTCCTGCCCCAGGCTAGCTCTGAGCGTTCTGCTGTTTTCTCTCCAGACTGACAAAGGCTTCGGCTCTTGCTTTGGGGAGGGGAACACTTTGACTTGTATCTGCAGAAGTGACATTATACCAACTGACCCAACACTGTCTCACCTATCAGAGGCTGGAGCAAAAATGCAAGAGTCAGGCAATGGAATTTCAGAAGTTGACCTTCAGTCACTGACTTAGCTGGGCACCCAATAAAGCGGAGGGCTTGTACGTTCACATGGTATTGGGGAAGATGATTCCAGGGAGCAGGAATAAAGAAGAGGGGCAAGGCAAGCAAAGAGGGATGGCCACACAAGGATGTGCTCCTGAGCTGGCCAGCTCTAAGTGGGCTCTCTCTAGGACCCGACCCCTGAGAAATCTTTCCCAGGTGGTGGGATGAGGAGAAGGAGGAGCAATTTTCACACTTGTTCCTAGTTTCCATTGGCCAAATGTTTGCTCCCAGGACTTTGCTTTCTTTGCACCTTTGGGTGGTGTGTGCATGGATGGGGCTCGCTGTAGTCATAAAGGAAGCCCTTGGGCAAGAGGTAAGAGGCTCTCAGGCCACACAGGAGCTGGGTGTGGTCACACTGTCCCCTCTGAAGTTGGACAGATCTAGGCTGAGACCCTGGCGAGGGAGGCTCTGGATTGCTGCATCCGTGGAGTGAGAGGCAGTTACGAAGCCACAGTCCCTGCCGCGAGCACCCAGCACCTCTGAGCCCACACCTCGGTGCTGTTTGCTGTGCCCTGGGCTTTTCTGTCCCTCTGCCTGGCCACAGCAGCATTCATGACTATGTTGTTAGGGAACCTTTTCAGTCTTTTTATGCTCCACTTTCAAAGCTGTCTTGAAATGAGATAAGTTAAAGCCTAATACAGTTTTTCAGAAACACCTGTATTTGTCTGGCTGACCTAATATTAACACGGGTTCTCGTCTCTGCTCCAATGTTGCTCTGTCTATCTCTGCACCATTACCAGGGCTGCACTCTGAGTTTTAAGAGCTCATCTGTGCGCCCGGCCCGATGCCACAAATACCAAGTGGATGGAGTGGGATGGCTCCCACCCCTCCAGGGAGGCAGGGCTGGGCTACTCAGCGCATTTACCCAGCTTTGCAGCAGCAGCACACTGACCACAGGCTCGTAGCTTGCCTGTTCCATTGCTTGGCTAAATCCTGGCACCTAAGGCCCTCGGTGTCGCTCTGTGTGTCCCATGAGCCCCGGTCACAAGATGTGCCATGCCCTCCAAGCTGTGAAAACAACGTTGACAAGAACTGCCAGCCCTGGAGATGCGTCAGGCCTGCTGATAAATAGAGGGCACCTGGGGCATTTGACCAAGTCTATTATTGGTTCTAGTGGACTTGACTTCTTTCCACAAAGGGATGAAAGAAGTAGATAGTGCAGTATTCAGACTGGCAAAGGGGAGAGGTTCTTACCCTAAAGTGCAACTGGAGGCAACCATTAGGGTGATATTTTTGTTCTAAGGGGGGGGTCCAGGCCAGGTGCTCCAGTGTCCCCTGAGACAGTGTAAAAAATGAAGAGATTTGTGGGCCCTAGCTCAGACTGAGAATTCCTTGGGGCGAGGCCCAGTTGTCCCCATTTTAGCAAGCTTCCGGAGTGACTGTCGTGTACACTAAGGCTTGGGAGCTGCTGCCCAAGGGGGTGTGAGCAACTCTGGCTTCCCGGAATGCTCTCAAGGGTGTCATGGAACAGCCCAGTGCTGGGGACAGAGTGAGGAGTGCCAAGGGGCGGCCTAGTTAAAGAGAAGCTATGGGTCTTTGTTTTGGAGTCAGCCCTGTACCTCTGTGGACCTTTAGAAAGTTCCAGAATTTTTGTGAATATGAGCATCGTCCTGTGGAAAAGGAGCTGCTAACAGGGACTTTTATTATTTCTGGGGCTACCTGTGGTGCACCCATCATAGACAAGTCCCGAGCTGCTTTCCTTACTATCCTCGCCATCTGCGTCCATACAACTGAATTAGCTGGACCCACAGACCGCAGATGAGCTTCAAAACAGCCAGAGAAGCCATAAACTGGCTGGTAGGATTCTCTGCAGCTTAGGAGTGAGGATGGCTGGCCAGGGGCACAGTGTGAGACCCTCTGCAGACCACCGGGCACCTCTGGAGGACACCATACCTCTCTGGTAACTTTTAAGATCATCATTGAACATGCAATAGCAGGTTGAATAAAAATAAGTCCCAGATCCAAGTGCAGTCCCGTTAGATGCCTGGTATGTGGCCCCGTGTTGGCATTTCAAGCCTGGAAGATCACATTTCTCTCTCAAGCACGTGGAACATGGACACCCACCGGCACCATATATCTTATCTACTGCAACATTGATAAAGTCTACAGAGAAAATAGTGGGTCTTTTAGGACTTACCCATTGAACCTTTTATTTTAAGTGACACATTCCAGTGCCGACTCAATTGTAATTCTGATAACATTACTTGTAATACTGTCTCCAGTCCCGAGAATTAATTTGACTGGAAGAATTCCAGCAAGACTTAAATGTTTCTCATTAAAAGCATTATAGATAACTTATTAGGCATTGTAACTAATTGTAATACCACCCAATGTAAAGCCAGCCAATTAAGATGCCGTCTCTTCTCCTGCGATTAGTTGGCAACCCTTTTCCGTATGCATATGCCCTCTGGAATGTAGATCAATTAAGCATATATAATTGGGCTGAACCATTTGCTCCCTGATAATCACCTTCTCTAGTGAGAAATGCCCCAGTCGGGTTGGTAGGCTTGCAAAGACAAATGTCCCAGACTCCAGTTAAGGAGTTGACAAATGGCGCTCCATAAGGCAGCTCATGAGCTAAATATTTCTCCTGGCCCCACTGGCAGGGATGTACTCTGCCTCCTCACTGGAGGATTTCTTGCAATGTGTACATCTTCCCCTTAAAAGAAAAAGAGAAGCCATCATCCATCCTTTATTCTTGGCCTGCCTTGAGGAGCAGGGAGAGGTGAGAAGCAGTCCTCATGGGGTTGGAGGTTCTGCTGGGGTTCTAGAGCCTCTGAGTGTGTGCGGATTCTGGGTGGACTGCCCATTCCCCGCGTCTGGGACTTAATTGGGAAAGCTTAACATAACAAAGCGGGGATAGCCAGGTGGCCACCAAAATATTTGACTTCATGCTGCGTAGCAAATGCTCTCTTACTCAGAACATTTGGAAGTCATCTAGAGGGAGTGGGGGAGAGCCAAGAGTTGTAGGGCAGTCAGAACAATGGCTGCCGTTAAGAGGGTACAACGGCAGGGTTGTGTCTCTCCTCTTCTCTCAAACTCCCCCCCCCCGGATTCTCCTTCAGCCACCTGTGAGTGTGAAATGGAAAATAAACCAACACACACACACACACACAAAAACAAACAAAAATATGAAACAATGTCAAAGGATCCAGTGAATCCAGAATTCAAAGCTCATCTCTTTATGGAGGCATGGATTTCTAGGTAGGGTGGCTATGTAGTTTCTGGGTTTGCTATACCCAGATCCAGCAGGGCAGATGTAGACAGGACCATCCGGTAGAAGGACAGATGGGGCTCTAATTAGGGGATGAGCTTCCAACGGATTTTGAGAATGGGCCAGACATTTGCAGCATCCCCAGTATGTAGGTTGGCACGTAATTTGGGGTAGTCGAGTATGAAACTTCAAGACACACCCATGGATTTTCCTCTAATAAATCATCTCTTCGAGTAGTCATTTTTCATCAACGGGCAATTCAGTAGAAGTTGGAATTGAGCATAATGTTGCATATCATTTCAGAACATCTGGTCCTAATATGCAGTAACAGCTGTTTAGTACCTGAGATATAAACAAAATGTTTTCCCCATGGCTGCCACTGTTCCTCCTCCTGGAGGCGCGGTGTCGTTGATGGAGGATTGTGTCTCAGGATCGCCTACCATGGATCATAGGGATAGCAACAATAATAGCAATAACGCAATGATGGTTATGTTGCGCCAGACCCTCTCCCAAGTACTTTCACATAGAATAGCATGAAATCTTCAGATATGATTTCATAGGTATTTAGGTAGTGGTGAAAAAAAATCATGAAGCCAGAGACTGGCTCCGTTGGAAGTTCCATGCCAATCTGTCCAATGCCAAAGCTAACGTTCTTTTACCACTACAATAAATTCCTCACAAATGAGAAAAGAACACACATGTAGAAGTCACAAATGAAAAAGAAGATAGAAGCCAGGCATGGTGGCGCATGCTTGTAATCCCAGTACTTGGGAGGCTGAGACAGGAGGGTCGCAGGTTTGCGGCCAGCCTCAGCTACTTAGTGAAGCCCTCCACAATTTAGTGAGACCCTGTTTCTAAATGAAGAATAAAAAAAGAATAGGGCTGGGGACGTAGCTCGGAGGTAGAATGCCCCTGGATTCAATCCCCACTTCTGCAAAAAAAAAAAAAAAAGAAAGAAAATAGAAGGAAGCCCAGAAAATTTTTATTTTATTTTTAATTTAACTTTAATTTTATTTTGCCACCATGTTTCAGGAAGTAAGACTTTGGTTTGTGTTGCCCTATGTATTATAGTGTACACACTGCCACCAGGAGGCGGTACAATACCTTGGTCACATGAGCCAATTGACAAGCCCCATTCTTTTTCTAATACCCAAGTGGGAAGTAAACCATATTTATAAACATGCCTTTCCAAGTCATAAAGCTTTAAAAATCAAATGTTTGGGGAAAGAATTATACTTGTACACACAATTTCAAAGCAGGTAAATCTTTAAAGCAGACTTAATAACAGAGTCTTAAGGTACATCGGTGTGCTGTCCCTGATCCACTAAGATAGTATCTCTGGCCCAGACTGTGAGCCAGGCTGAAATCTTAACTCAATATTTAAGCTTTTCCAGAACCCAGTCTCTAAGGTCCAGATTCAATTTCTCAATGATTTTATTCACTTACCTTTTCAGTGTTTAAGGACTTTTTAAATATCCACAACCTATTGGTTCATGCAAGAGAAGATTCGCCATGGGGTAGGCGTGTCCAAGAATCAAGGAAAGAGGAAGGAAGCAGGTGGTCCCCTTCTGTGGGCATCATTTGTCATTTCCCCACCAGGGACAGAGCTGTTTTCCATGTTACTCACTCACTCTGCTGCTGCCTCCTGTTTTGGGAAGAACCCTTTTTAGGAAGCTTTGGGGAACACCCTTCCTCCTCACCTGCTCTCTCCTCTGTGTGTCAGTCTGAAGCGAACAACCCAATCTCGGTAGATCTGTGTTCAGATCCTAACCGCCTGAGTTTCCTACTGTGTGAGTTTGGAGATATTACTTAACTTCTTATGTCTCTGTTTTTTTTCATGTGTAAAACAGGGATAACTACCTCACAGAGTTCCCTTCAGGATCAACTGAGATAATGTGTGCACACCACTCACCAGTGTGCTTTGATCCTCAGCGAGGGGTAGCTGACGGTGCCCAGCAGTCGACTCACAGATCTTTGTCTAGTCTGATTTTACTCCTAAGCCCCCATATTGTTGCTGTCACTTTACACACTGTACATTGGTATGCTATGACTCTCCCTCTATGTCAGCTTTAGCCCCTCCTTAGCCACTATATCACTATCATTGATGGAGTCACCCAGAGTCAAGATGCCCAGTGTCGTTCTCCAGGCTCATTTCCCTCGCTTCACTCCCTCTCCCTTTGCCCTGTATTGTACCCCCTCGTCTGTGACCCCACATATACCTCTAGGTAATCGGGTCAACCTGTCATTTCCTTCTCCTTCTGCCTTGTGGGATGCTGCTCATAAGTCTTTGTTTAATTCTCCTGTACTTCTTTCCACTGAATTCCGAGCCTCATCAGCCTCCTATTTTCCATGGACTTCTTTGTGACTTTCCTGGTAGGTGGAGATCTCATTTTTCTTTTAAAAAGGAAACATATTTTTACATCTTGTGTCCTATAAAACACCTGGTCCTGTATAGGAATTTGTCGGGTATAGGTGGCATATCATTTCCTCTTCCTGTTGTGTTTCCTCAGTCATTTGTCCCTTTTTTCTGTCATTCAGTCATCTACTTACTCATTTAGTCATTCAACAAACACTCACCGAGTACCTCACTCTCCTGCAGGGAGTGTAAAATGACAGTTCTCTCTAGGAACTCATTAGCAGGAAAGGAAATCATCTCCAAGGGAAAGCCTTGTAAATTAAAATCTTCATCACAATAAATTATTACTGATCATTGACTCTACGCCAGACACTTCACTGGGCACCAGGCTTTTGGTAGTGACCAGATAGACCTAGCCCTGTCCTGGTAGAGCTTAAACTTAGCAGAGAAGAAAGGTACTAGATAAATACTTCCCTGAGTCATAACTGTTACAGAAGAGAGAATGTGATGACCCAGCATAAAGGGTTTTATCCTGAGATAGGAAAAGTCCCCTTGAAGGCTGGTGTGTGTTGGGGACAGGAGAAAGAGTGTTCACATTAGTGGACAAAGAGAGGTTGTGCGGAGATGCTGCTGGTGTGGGCTCTTGACATATACGTAGACGCTTATCAGCGTGGGGGCCTTAGCAACAGAGGCAACTGTACAGGCAGCAACTCCCAGTTCTCTGGGATTGAGACTTAAAATTCTACCCATGTCCGGCCATGTACTCATTCATGCATCTCTCCTAGGTGGGCTGGTTCAGTGTGTTAATTAAGCTGTATTGGCCAGGGTTCACTAGACTAACAGAATTCACAGAATGAGTATATGGAAAAAGGGATCTATCAGATCAGTCTTACAGTTCGAAGCAATGTAGTCCCGAGTTCCGACTGCACATGGAGAGTCAGAGGAACCAGTAGCTGGTCGAGCGGTCTAAGAGCTGGAGTCTTAGGATCGGAGCAACCACTAATTCAGTCCCAGTCCAAGATGTGAAGATCAGGAAGCTCTTCGAAGAAACAATGGTGAAGTTTCAGTTCAAAGGGACGAGAGCAGAAGATCAAGAAGATCTTCAGAGAAACGGAGAAGTTCCAGCTCTATGAGCTGGAGGCCGACGATCTCAGACAAGAGCAGATGCGTTTGCTTCAGAAAGAGTCGCGCATCCCTCTATGCGGCTTTCTCCTTCTTTTATCTAAGTCCTGCACCTATCAGAACCCTGCTGCCTACATTTAGGGCAGGACTTTCTGTTTAATCTGCTGTTACACACCCAAAATCACATGATGTTGGGTGTGTCATGATCCGGTCAAGTTGACAAATTAGATTAACTATCATATAAGCCAACAGAAGGGAAGTTTTCTTTCTCTTCCAATCCTTTGCAAGGCCCACTCCGGTGCCCCAGGAAGGGGGAACAGAGGTGACTGTGTTGGCTCTCCTCTTACTGATTTCATTCTCCTTAAGAACATACCTTTTGAAGCTACAGCCCTAAAATGCACGATGTGTGTGAGTTAGATTGCAAATACTTGTCATGGGAGAGGAATTAGCAGGAGACCCCACCCCACTCCTCCTGGGTCCTTGAAGGTGACCTTGTGCCCACCTCCCATCAGCCACTTCGGCCACCGCCATCTCAATTTGGCAGGATGGAGGGCTTGAATGTCACTCTTTTCTAAATCACCTTTCCAGAGACCTTGTTCCAGATTTGACTGGAGATTGCTCCTTCCACTAATATTGTAGTCAGGTAGCTGGGTCGCCATCTTCTATCTATGGTATTTGAAATGAACGTGAGGTTGCCACGGATAAAGGGCCACGAGAAGTGTGACTGATTCTCTAGATAGTTAGGGAAATCTCCTTCTCTGTCCATCTCCGCTGTGTCAAACTGAAATCCTCCTCTGATAACTGCACCAGGGACAAGTACCTGGACTTGAAAGTGCCTCAATACTCATATTCCCAATTCTGCTCCCTCAAAGTCCCCGGATCAGATATATAAGACCCGAAAGGAGGTGGCACCAGGGATGACAAAGATGGCAGGTATTTAGATTTGGAAAACATTATCGAGAGACATAAGGCATGTCCTTCATCTCCTGAGCTAACATTTCTTTCAAAGTGAATGATTCTGTGGATGTTCGAGATGGAGGTACGCTGGAAAGAAAGAAAGACAGGAGGAACGGAATTATTTATAATTATGGTATGTGTTGGCGGGATGGGGGCTGCCTTCTGAGACACAAGTGAATGACAAAGAATAAGTTATCTCTTTATAGAATGGAACGTGGCAATAATTGCATAGTTTCTGGCTTCAAAAAGTCATAATCTATTAATTTGATGGATACCAAAAAAGCCATAATCTGTCAATCAGGTGTCAGAAGAAAGAGCTCCCAGGAACTTTGAAGCATGACATTTAGAATACTGCTGGATACCTTTATTTTTATTCTGGTAGTAAGAGGGAGGCAGGATTCAAACAGTCACAGCATACTCAGGGAATGAATATCATCTTAGTTGTCTTAACAATTTTGCAGCTTAAAAGCGGTATTGGATCAGTATGCTGTATTGAAGAAAGCGTAAAAGTCAGTCCCCCTTCGGTGAATTTCAGGGAGATAATTTCATCCTCCAATTTCACTGACATTACCCATTACGGCCTCGCCTCCTTAGTTTAAATGTGAATCGAGTCTGAGATTATTTCTTCGTAAATTCCAGCAGCCCATCTATTATTTCTATCTACGGCCGTGGATATAGTCTTGAAACATACCAATGGGCACTGAGGAAAAATGCTCTAGTCTATCAATAGAATGTCAAATTGATGGAAGGAAGAAATTGGAGATGTCACACACAGAGAAAAATACAGCTTTCCCAGACCTGCTAAGCTTGCCAGTAGCAGTCAAAGAAGACCCCTGCCCCCATGCTCTGGTCGGAAAAGAATTCAACTCCATAGCTCCTTGACGTTCTAGGACAGAAGAAATAGCAGAGCCGACGAGTTGCAACCACCTGGTTATAATTCTTTCAGGCAAAAAATGCTTTTCTAGGTACTGTAGACATTTTATGCAACAAACATTTTTCCAGTGCAGAGGCCACCATGCCTGCCCAATAGCCTTGCTTAGCGGCTCCCAGCAAGCGGGCGCAGGAGCACGCTGTATCCCCTGCTGCCTTTCTTCCTCAGGTCCAGCTACAGTGCAAGTTGAAGAGGGAATTATTCTGCTTATCTAGCTTAGCCTTGGTGGCCTCTATCCTTGATATAAACACCTTGTTGGAAAATCAGAGAGCTGAGGGCTCTGGAGTTCAGGAGCCAAGAGAGAGGGATGTTATTCTGCCTGCACAGCGCTGCTCTGGACCTAGACCCCATCCCAGGAGACCAGAGCAGCCGTAGGCAGCAGGCTGGCTCTGCTATCCCTCCCCATCAACCATCCTCCCTGGGGCTTCGCCCAAACTCTCCATCCTATTGTTCCAGGGAGCGGGCAGGAGGGAGGGAGAAGAGATTTTCTGAGTGCCCAGTCTGTGCCTGCAGCACTCTAGGTGTTGTGTTTGTGAGAATTTATTCTATTTTCCGAATGATCTCACTCGTGCCTGTGGTTTCAGTTCCATCTACCTGACCACAGATGACTCACAGGTCTGGTCCTTCAGTGGAGTCACCCCTGACCCCCAGAGCTGTACACCAGCTGATGTCCTTCTTGCGTGTCTCAAAGGCACCTGGGGCTCAACATGTTCCGACTCAATGCGTGATCTTCATTGTCAGACTTCACTGTCTTTTGCTGACCCCTGCCTCTGTCCATGGCAGCACTGACCAGCGGCTTTCCCTCTCCCTCCAGTGCAACCTGAACCCTGTTGCTTGTGTCTCCTGAATACCGCCATCCGTTCTTCCCCATCTCCATTACCAGCGTTCCAATCTGAGCTAATGTTGTTGTTTCGCCTGGATATCAATATGGCGCCCTGGCTGGTTTCCCCAGACTTGTTCTTACTTTCCTCCAGCATGCTCTCTTGTCCTCAGCCAGAGTGTCCTCCGAAAGCTTCAGTAGGGTGCATGCGGTCGTGTTACTCCATTGCTTAAAATCCCTCAACGTCAGCTGGGTATGTTGGCGTGCATCTGTGATCCCAGTACTTGGGAGGCTGAGACAGGAGGATCGCAGGTTCGAGGTCAGTCTCAGCAACTTAGTGAGACCCCGTTCCCAAATAAAAAATATAATAAAATAGGGCTGGGAGTGTAGCTCGGAGGTAGAACACCCCTGGTTTCAATCCCCAGTATCACTCATGTGTGCGTGCACATACACACACACACACACACACACACACACTCCTTTAATGGCTCTCCATTGCTTTAGGGATTAAATAAAATGCAAAACTCCCAAGCCACAAGGCTTCATATGAGAAGCACTTGCTGATTGCAATCTCTTCTTGTATCACTCTGCCCTTTGAACTTCAGCCATACCAGTCTTTGTCCAATCACCATCAAGCACAATGCCCTTTCCACAGTCTCTGTGTCTACGTCATCTCTACTGTGAGTTCACCCCTGAGCCTTTGCACACTCAACCTCATTCATCCCTCAGATTGAAGCTCTATCGTCATTTCTGTTTCTCATTCCTTGATGATGAATATGTGATTAGTCTGTCTCCTCACTGAGACTCAAAGCATCATGGAGAAGGCTTGGTTCCGTGAAGGGTCTGGAGGAATTCCCAGAGAGGGAGACAGGGGGACATAACTCAGGACTGGCGGGGTGCTCAGCTGACGTGATGGGAAAGAGTTTCAGCACGCGCCAGTCAGAGACATAGAAATTTCTTTAGGAAAGCAAGAAATACACATTCAGGGACAATGCAGGCCACCTCCAGAGTGAGAGATGCATTTTGGGGGTTCATAGCTCTTCTTTTAAAGGACACTTGGTGAAGGGTAGATATGGGGAGGTGTGTGAGGATGACATCAGTCCGGTGAGCACAAGCTGGTTTCTGGTGGTCCGGTCTTCTACTGGATCCTTGGACTGATTGTGGTCTCCACCACCTGATAAACTGGGAAGTCCCTTCAATGATAGGTTTCTTGACATCTTGTATCTTGTTAACACTGCACAGGGTCATTATAACTCTTTTGTTGTTAACTTTAAGATTGATGGATTTTCCAGGAATTTGGGAGAGACAGACCTGGGAGGGAAAACTGGTTTGGAGAATAAGGGTATGAGGAATTTTAGCACCAGGCTTTTATTTTTATTTTATTTGGTACTGGAGGCTGAACCCAGGGGCATTCTACCTCTGAGCTACACCCCCCTTTTTATTTATAATTTTGTATTTTGAAACAGGGTCTCAATAAGTTGCTGAGGCTGCCTTCAAACCTTTAATCCTCCTGTCTCAGCCTCCCAAGTACTGGGATTACAGGCGTGTACCACCACGCCCAACTAGTACCAGGCTTTTATATTAAAGTTATCTTTTACCCCTCTATTCCTTCTGTACCCTTTCTATCTGTTTCTTTTATTTCTTCTATTCTACCTTAAAAGCCACACAAAGGAATACACTGAGTCCCAACTGTTGAGTACAGTGCTGGGCAACTTTTAGGTAATTAATAAATAATGACTGAAGTAATAGATTTATGGATTATTTATTTATTTATTTTTACGGAACTGGGGATTGAACCCAGAGGCATTCTACCTCCGAGCTACACCCCCAGCCCTATTTTTTATTCTTTATATTGAAACAGGGTCTCATTAAGTTGCGGAGGCCTCACTAAGTAGCTGAGGCTGGCCTCGAACCTGCGATCCTCCTGTCTCAGATAGAATTAAGGCCCTTTAAAGAGATTAGAAAATCAGGGCTCATTCTAAGTAGGAAATGGAAACCCAGGTTCTCAGACCTCCTACTACACCATAACATGTACGGTGACAAGGAGAGATATTTTTAAGTTTCCTTTTTTTAATTTTTTTTATTTTTTTAACTTTTTATGTTCATTTATTGGTGCGTTGTAATTATACATTTTGATATATGTCAGGGTATGAACATCATACATGCACACATTGCACATTTAGCCCTCCCTCCAATCCCACCCTATTCCCTCCCCCTTCCCTCCCTTTCATGCTCCGGATAGTGATTGAGTCTTATAGGTTTGTGTATGTACATCATGTGCTGTAGTGTGTTTCCCTCCACCCCCTCCCAACTCCCTCAGTTAGGTCACCTTCTTTGTCCATCTAAAGATTTCTTCTTCTTCCCTTCTAAGTCCCTTCTACGTCCCATTCTATCTAGCTCCCACAGATTAGGGGGGACATCCGATTTTTTACTCTTAGCGACTTACTAATATCGCTTAGCATGATGTTCTCTAGTTCTCTCCATTTCCCTGCAAATGTTGTGATTTTGTTCTTCTTTGTGGCTGCGTAAAATTCCATTGTGTACATATCCCATAGTTTTGTGATCCATTCATCTGTTGATGGACACCTTGGCTGGTTCCAAAGTTTGGCAATTGTGAATTGTGCTGCTATGAACATAGATACACATGCATGAGTCTGGTAGTTGGGTTTTAGTTCTTTGGGGTAGATGCCTTTCCTTTAATCACACTAAACTAGCACAACTAGATTTAGTTAGCCATATTCTCACTTTTTTCCGTTCACGGAAGTAGAATGTGTTTGAAGGTAGGAACGGGGCGCCGTTGTTGGAACAGGGAGTTTCCTCGTCTTTTTAAACTGTCTTGATAGTTTCAGCGTGTCCTGATTAAACCTTTCTTTAAGTGCCCAGTCAAACTGACCTGAGTAGACTTGGCTTCTGACCTTGCTCGCACACATCTGCCACCTCTCCATGATTGATGGCTTCTTGATCCCGGTTGGAAAAGTGGCTGCAAATACGATCCAGGAAATCTATAGTCGCCAATCGAGCATAATTTTAGCAAGTCGTGGCCAGAATAGTTAAGAGGCGTTGTGTGGAAGTCTCGCATGGAAATCGCTCATCGCCTGTCATCTGTGACCTTTACACTGGCCTCCCCGAATCCCTCTGAGGCGTCCAGCACTGGAAACTTCTCCCTCCTTTAAGACCTCTGAGACCAAACACACTGGATATTGGATAAATGAGCGCACGGTGGAAGGGTGGGTGATTCATTATGTATTTTTATGTCAGTATAACTCATTAGCGTAGGACCAGCAAGATGGCGGGATGGGTCTAAATATTACCTTTATTAATGCTGGTTTAAAAATGCAAGTGCATGGTAGGCAGAAAGGCTTTTGTTGGCTTTGAAAGCTCACTTTCCCCTGACACAGGGCCCTGGTTGAAGTACTTTTTGAAAGGTGGGAGAATTTCCTGTTTGCTTATCTGCTTTCAACCTGGAATGTTCCCTCGTTAAGGGCAAGGACTGGGTTATGTTTATCCTCTTATCCCTAGAGATTTATAATCCGGGCTAGGTCCTTTTTACTCAAAAAATTTCTTGAATGAAACAAAGCCTTCCCTGGATGACAGTGAGGCGGGGTAGAAACGAGAGGAACTGGGCAGGAGGGTGAGTCTCTGCTTGTTCTGTTGACTGGGAAACATTGGAGTTTCTGCAGAAGCCAAGGGCACGGGCCTACGCCTCTGCAGAGCAGGAGCCCCGGTCTGCCCTCATAGCATGCAGGGCTTCAGGAGATAGCAGTGGGGACAGTCACCTCCTTCAAGATCTGGGCCTCTCTGTTCCTCAAAACAGCAAGGAATCCATTGTGTAGGCAAGGAGACTCTATTATTCACAACAAAATACTTATAAAACAAAACATCTCTTCCATCATCCCGGAGGGAGCCCGTGCTCAACCCAGAAGGCCATTCCTGATATGAGGGATTGTGTGATCCCACGAAATAGGGCACTGCAGTGGGGGACAGTGCGGTAGGAATGGAGGGAGCAGATTCAGACTGGCCACCATTATGGGCAGTGGAGGCGCACTCCTCCCAGGACCCTACAAGGAGTCACAGAAAGCACTTCGGAAGTGTCTGTCTGTCACTAGGGGCAGGTGCCCGTTCCCCACTGGTCACAGTTCACCCAAGAGAGTCCACTCCCCTGTACTTTCTTTTTTTTCTTTTGTGGTACCGGGGATTGAACCCATGGGCCCTAGCCCTATTTTTTATTCTTTATTTTGAAACATGGTCTCACTAAGTTGAGGAGGGCCTCACTAAGTAGCTGAGGCTGGCCATGAGCCTGCGATCCTCCTGTCTCAGCCTCCCAAGTACTGGGATTACAAGCATGCGCTACCATGCCCGGCTCCTTTGTACTTTCAAACCAGGTATGTATGAGCGACAGGACCGGTTCCCTGGGGCGTTCTATTTCAAGGTGTCTGACGAACTGCAGGGTACACGCAGGAATGAGAGGTACAATTGAGGCCCACAGCTGTCTGTATGCACTGGCAGGAAGCTGGCCATCACAGCCACAGCTGGGGACCAGGGAGAGAGATGTCCAGCACCAACTCCTAGGTTAGATATCAATCAGCACCACCTCTTAGTTTAGATATGGATCACAGGGTCATTTATGAGGATCTGCCTGCTACTGAGAATTTACTCCTCATTTATGAGGATCCACATTCAACTCCAACTCCACATTCTACTCGAGTGGGCTTGTTACCCCGGAAGATTTAAATATTAGCAGAGAGAGTAGGAACAAAGGCCTGATCAGATGCCAAAGGTAGACACTGAGACAGAAGATAGTCTCGTGGACAAGGTGGGCATGGTCTAGTGAATAAGAACCCAGGCTCTTGCATCAAAGTCCTCTGGGGTTTAATCCTGCCCCTGCTGCTTCCCAGTGTGGATCGAGACCCTTATTTAATCTGTCTCCGTTATAGGTTCATCATTGGAAAAACGGGGACACAAAGGGCAGCCTCACAATACTAAAGTTTTGGATATTTTAAAATGAGAATATATTCACCTGTTACCTGCATAACTGGAAATAATAATATCATGAATAGGCAGTAAAAATGAATCTAGAACAGAGTTTAAAACGTTGGGACAAGCCGGGCGTGGTGGCGCATGCTTGTAATCCCAGTACTTGGGAGGCTGAGACAGGAGGGACAGATTTTTTTTTAAAGGAATCATGCACCATAGGGTTGTTAGGACCAGTAAACAAAAGTGTGCTGTTAGCCCAGAGCACACCTGCAGTACATGGTGGTCTGCTGATGGTGGCGAGGAAGAGGGACATGGGGAGGAAGATAGGGGTATTCTGGGATTGAACCCAGGGGTTCTAACTCTGAGATACACCTCCAGCCGTTTTTATTTTTATTTTGAAACAAAGTCTATCTGGCTAAGTTGCTGATGGCCTCACTAAGTTGCTGAGACTGGTCTTGAACCTGCAGTCCTCCTTTCTTAGCCTCCCAAGTACTGGTGTTACAGATGTGTGCCACCATGCCCAGCTTCAGGGGTCTTCCTTGGAATGGAGGATCCAGGGACTCTGGGGAACTTGCTCATCTCTACGTTCCTCCATCCGGTTCCAGGATCCTCCGGGGCTGGTCACCACTGACTCAGCTTCTGGAAGAATCCGGTCAGCAGGAACCCTCCTAGACAGTGCCAGGAGGAGCTGATGGAGACTAGGAGGTGCAGTCAGGTGTAATGAGAGTTAACACAAGAGCAGGCATTGATTGAACACTTCTAATCCGTGGCCTTGCTCTAAGAACTTTCTGCATATGATCTATTAGTCATAGACTGTCTAAGCACCATAATTTACATTGTTCACATAATGAACCTTGGTCCTATAGCAAGGAAATAATTTGCCCTCGGTCATATAGCCGGGAGGTGTAGAGCTGGAATTGGAACCTGGACCTGTGACTCCAGAGCCCATCTCCAGAGATACCCTGCTACTACCTTCTAGCAATTGATCCCCATTCAGATCTGTTCTTGGAAGTGTCGATAACACAAGAGGGCACGGAGCATTTCTCAGCCCCAAAGTTATCCATATGCACAATAAAATAGGCATCAGTATTCGAGTGAGATATTCATGGGTGACACCATCGTTGATCATCATATTAGTAGTCATCGTCCTGGTAGAAAGGGAAGCTCCCACAGACTGGAGCGATCTAAAGGGTGTTTCATGAACTATCTACAAGATGGGGGAAGGTTTGGGGGATGCTAATGAAGGATAGCGCAAGCTCTCCACAGCAGAAAGCTCTCACCACCCTGGGCCTGACAGGTCCAGAAGAGAAGGGCCAACAGACCCGGCTGCGGAGCTTACTGGAGAGGACCACGGAGCAGGACAGTGGTCTCACACAGGCCATGCAGCTTCCCAGTGCCCTGCACAGAGGAGCTGGAGAAAGAAAATACCCGAAACTCACTTGCTTCTCTCTGGTATCCTGTCTGTACCTTCCATTAGTCAAACCCAACAGGAAGTGCAGAAGAGAGCTGGGGGGAAGGCAGCCCACACGGGCCAAGGTCTTGGAGCACAAATAAGAATGGAGACAGGCCGGGCGTGGTGGCGCACTCTTGTAATCCCAGTACTTTGGGAGGCAGAGACCGGAGGATCCGGGTTCGCGGCCAGCCTCAGCTCTCTTTCTCTTTCCCTGTCTCTCTCTCTCTCTCTCTCTCTCTCTCTCTCTCTCTCTCTCCTTAGTGAGGCCCTCTGCAACTTCGTGAGACTCGGTTTCAAAATAAAGTATAAAAAATAGGACCGGGGGTGTAGCGTGGAGGTTGAACACCCCTGGGTTCAATCCCCGGTACCGCAAAAAAAAAAAAAAAAAAGAATGGATACAAGTGGGGGACTGAGGAGCACTCAGCACTACGCTCATCCTGCCAATATATAATCTAGGGAAACCTCTGTGGTGTCCCCAAACAAGAGGGAGCATGTGTTTATTCAGTGGAATATTATTAAACCAGAGAAAAGAATGACGTACTGACCCATGCTACAACACGGATGAACTTGAAAACGGGAGGCTGCATGAAAACAAGGCTATTGCAGAAGATCAGAGTGCACGATTCCATTTCTATGAAATGTGCAGAATAGGAAATTCCAGAGACACAGAAAGTAGTCTGGTGGTTGTAAGGCCAGTGGGAGGAGGAAATGGGGAGCGGCTGCTATTAGGTAAGGGGTTTCCTTTTGCAGTGACACAAATGTTCCAGAACTAGAAAGAGGTTATACAATGTCGTAACTGAGAAGAGTCATTAATGGTAAATGCTATGTTGCGTTTTGTCACAATTAAATGGACAAACAAATAACTAAGTGAGAGGAGACTTCTTCTTTCCTTCTCAAAATGTGCATTCCTAGCTGGGCATGGCGGTCCATGCCTGTAATCCTAGTACTTGGGAGGCTGAGACAGGAGGATCCCAGGTTCAAGAACAGCCTCAGAAAGTACCAAGACTCTCAGCAACCTAGTGAGACCCTGTTTCAAAACAAAAAAAATAAAAATAGGACTGGGGTGTAGCTCTGGGGTGGAATGCCCCCTGGGTTCAATCCCCAGTACCACCAAAAAAAAAAAAAATTGGGCATTCCTGCCCTTTGGCTTCCTGAGCAGGGCACCCGAAGGCACCCGGCCCTTCCTTGCTGGTAGGCTGGGGGCAGGGGCATCAGACACTCTTGGTTCCCAGGTGTGCTTCTCACCTGCAGGCCAGCTCCACCTCCCGGGCTTGCGCCTGCCTGTGTTGTTCGCCCAGCGCTCGCTCCAGCCGCTGGAGTATTGCCAGTTCCCTGGAGCAGTGCTCCGCCAGGTTGGGCAGGAGATCTGGTGTGAGCATCAGCCTCCCTGCGCTCCGGGTGGGATGGTCCCCAGCAGGGTGAGCTCCTGTTGCCCCCAGCGGTGTCCTGACTCCATCACACTCATTCCTGCATCTTCTCTTCTGGTCTTACCTCACCATTTTCCAGCTTGGTCTTTCTTCCCCTCCCAAATCAGCTTCTGCTCTCAAGCTCTTCTCTCAGGATTTATAACAGCCATAAAGTAATAATAGATGTCATGGAGTGAATTCTTGCGATTCAAACGTGGGTGAGAAGAAACTGGCTTGTGCTCACTTCGCCTCTCCTGTTCCCAGCGATAAGGCTGTCTTCACGCATCAGGCAAATAACTCCCCTTGGGTCTTAGAGGTTAGTGAAAACCTCTAAGACCTTAGGGAGGGTGTCAAAAGCGCAGGTTCCTGCCAAGTGTGATGGTGCACACCTGTAATCCCAATACATAGGGGTCTGAGACAGGAGGATCGCAGGTTCCATGCCAGCCTCAGCAATTTAGTGAGACCCTCAGCAACTTAGTGAGATGCTGTTTCAAAATAAAAATAAATAAAGTAGGGCTGGGGGTGTAGCTCAGAGGTAGAATGCCCCTGGGTCCAATCCCCAGGACTGAACACACACACATACACACCACATACACATGCAGTTTCCCTGGCCCAGTCTTGGATATGCAGGTTCAGTATATCTAGGTGCCGGGGTTTTTTTGTGTGTGTATGAGTGGGGGAGGATGGTACTGGGCTTTGAACCCAGGGGTGCTCGACCACTGAGCTACACCTTCAGCCCTATTTATTTTTCATTTTGCAGAGGGCCTCGCTAAGTGGCTCAGGCTGGCCGCGAACCTGCCATCTTCCAGTCTCAGCTTCCAAGTACTGGGATTACAGGCATGCACCACCACACTGGGCTCTGAAGTTTCTTCTTATGCAGGGCAGAGTAGAAACAGTGTCCACAGTGGAGCACTGGAGAGACATTGTGACAGAGCAGAGGCTGCATGTCAGGGGGCTACGTGAGCACCTGGTCAGATAATATTTCTACAGCCGTGGTCCCTGGCACTCTGCAGGGAGAAATACTCCGTTCTACGTTTACCTTCTCTTAAACTGATGGGATCGCTATCCAAGGATGGAAGTTAATTTCAGTATTTAATAATCATTAAGTAAAGAGAGAGTGAAATATCTACACTCTGTAATTACATAAAACATGCTTCTGGCAATATTTGCCCCCTTGGAAATTCAAATAGGAAGTCTCCAAGGAGCAAGGTTGCCTTCTTGGAGGTGGACATGGAGTAATTGAGCTTAGCTAATGGAGATAATTAATTAGGAAATGGATGTGCTCCCTTCTAAGAAAAATATCGGCGGGATCTCCCCAAAGGCCTAGCCCTCTGCTCTTGCTGTTTGCAGAAGTCAGCGACACCCAGAGGGCCGTGGGCAGCCACATTTAGGAATCAAGAGGGCGGAGAGCTCTCAGCAAGCAAAGGGATGCATTACTTGCAGGAAGAGCAGCAAGTTAGGCCATGGGTCAAGTCTGGGCATGGCTATTTTAGCTCTCTGAACTTGGCCCCGTTATCCAACTCCCATCTTAATACCTGGACCTGTATGAGTGGGAGCAGTAACGAGTATTCAGTGAAATGGTGCTTTTCAGGAAATCAGAAGGTGCTGCCTTGGGGGTCTTGCTAAGCCTCCTCTGTCTCAGCAGTAGATCTGTCCCAGCATATGGGTTACCTTTGACCCTTTCTGCCCAGGTTTGAGTGGAAGGAACCCAGGATTCTAGCCCTGATCTTTTTAGCTCTACTAGGAATCAGTGCGCCCTCCCGCCCCTTTCTGCTTCCCAATGCTAGACCCCTCTTGCCTGAAGTGCCTGGCTTGCTGGGCCTGCTCCTGGTGCTACAAAGCGACTGTACATGAACTGTCCAGCCTAGCCCTGTGCTACAACACCCCGATGAGATCAAGTGACATGCAGGGTAAGAGATTGCCTCCAGATCTTCCGGCTCCCTCTTTCCTCCTCACGTCATAGCAGGATTAGCCAGGCCAAGGAGTCAAGTCCAGATATATGCTTGGACCAGCAGCTCCCAAAGGGCAGGGGTGGATATGGGGTCAAGTCACGAAGGTCACAGGCAAGGCCTATGAGAATTCATGGATTGAGGAATGCATCCATTATCCAGTCAAAGCCCCATTTGTCTTGATCACTGGGCTGTCCACACCGTCTGCTCAATCAATCGTTATCGAATGAGGGAGAAGCTGGGGCCCAAGCCAAGGAGGCAGAGACTGGTCATGGGCGATGCCGTCTGCTTGTTTGCTGGTGGCAGATATTACAGGATGTGTTATGAGGACCTGGTGCAGGCAGGCCTTTGTTTTCTATGTTGGTGAAACGCATGTGCTCTTTATTCTTTTACAGAAACAGTAGAACCATAATGCTTTACTTTTGACTTTCCCACCCCCCACTCTTCTTAAATCTACCTCAGGAAGTTAGTTGGGGAACGGCTTTCCCCCTGTCTGCCCCTTCTCAAAGATGATTTATAATGAGGCAAATGAATTGAGCAAAGAAAAAAAAACTCACGAGGAGCCGAGATCAGAGTGAGTGGAGCAAGGGGAGTAAGGGAATCAAACCTTTCAGGGGGAAATGGTCCAGTGGTGGAGAAAATGCACAGGTGTAGACACCTACAAGTTCCCCTGGGGATCCAGGATTAGAGAGATTTGTGAAGCACAGGCCTACCATTCAGAACGAAAAGGTGATCGTGAGAGTGAGCCACAGTGACCCGCAGTAGTGTTCTTGCCACTTATCCTATTGGGCCAGATATGCTTGTCTCTGGGCCATTGGTCCCTTAGATAGAATCATGGGTCTCTATCTGGGATAGCAAACAGGTTTTGTTTGGTGGATCATCTCTCATGCAGAGGCTATCTCTGTGGTGAGCCAGATTCTGTACCTCATCAGGAAAATGTGCTGCAGTTGATTAGTGATGTCTGCCATGGGCATGAGGATAGAAGTTGTCTTACGTGTATTACATACTCACCATCCTGGTTTAATGGATATAGAATGAAGTCAAGATTTGGAGAGCTGCCTCAATATATAGAGATTCTTTCCCAGCTACTGAGATGCTTAAAAATTACCAGACTTACATGTTTATTATGTAGTCTTTGGGGATGTGGTAAATTTAGCCCAGGTGGGCACAGCTTGGGACAAAGGGTGTGGTGCTCACCTCAGAGCAACACAGTGTCTGGCTGATGCGCTCATGTGACTCCAGGTACGGCCACCGGCTGAGGCCTTCTCAAGAGCAATGTCTGAATGAGGGGAAAGAAAATGCTTTGATTTTGTTGAAAGATTGTTAGTCTGTGTGTGTGTGTGTGTGTGTATGTGTGTGTGTGTGTGTGTGTGTGTGTGCATGTGCACACACCAACCAGGCCTAGTTCCGGCAGCTTTCACCTCCGTTGGCTATCTCTGTCTGCCTGTGCTATTTCCTTCAGCCCTTGGGTTCCAGGAAGAGGTTTAGCCAAGTCTAGAATGTTCTACCAAAGCTGGGCGTGGTGGCCCATGCTTGTAATCCCAGTACTTGGGAGGAGGAGACAGGAGGATCCGGGTTCGCAGCCAGCCTCAGCTACTTAGTGAGGCCCTCCACAACTTCGTGAGACCCTGTTTCAAATTAAAGAATAAAAAATAGGGCTAGGGGTGTCACTCAGAGGTAGAATGCCCCTGGGTTCAATCCCCAGTACCGCAAAAAAAAAAAAATAGAATGTTCTACCATGCAGAGGTACCATCTCAGTGGTCTTCAAACAGGACCTTTACTTTAAACAGACAATCTGTTTTTTATTGATGCACTACAAAATTGTACATAATAATTAAATTCATAGTAAAATATAGCAATTTTGGGGGGGTGCTGGGGATTGAACCCAGGGGTGTTCTACCTCTGAGCTACACCCCCAGCCCTTTTTATTTTGAAAACAGGGTCTCACTAAGTGGCCGAGGCTGGTCTCAAACCTGTGATCCTCCTGTCTCAGCCTCCCAAGTACTGGGATTACAGGTCTGCAGGTAATTTCTTTGGATGAGTAGTTTCAGGTACCTCTGCAGAAGGCCGCCACCCCCATATCATGGCGCCCCCTGGTGGTGGTTATGTCCTAACACAGGCACACAGAGTGCTGAGAGCTACGGTGAAAAGGAATGCGTGGCATCCTTAGTGAATTAGAATTAAACTTTTCTTCCTAGCTGCAGGTAGCAATTATAAAGATGCTTATCACGCCCTTCTCAGAAGTTCAGGTGGTGCAGCATCAGCTTAATCACCAATAGGCATGGTTGCCTTTGCAAAGAACCTGTGCTTTGTGTTGATGGAGGCTGGGGAAAGTGACCATGCGACCATGGGGTGCCCTGAGTATCCCTGAGAGTAAGCCAGGACTTTCCTGGTTGAACAAGGGCATCATCTTTGAACTCTTCCCGGCCTGGTCCTGCAGAGGATAGTAAGAAGACAGAACACAGGTTGCTGACCCCTTAGGGCTGACACACTTATAAGAGCACAGGGTCTTAGCATGTATCTGACTGCTAGCGTCACCTGTGTGATTGGTTACTGTCTGAGACTGCAGGGAAGAGGAAGAGGGACCAGAGAACGCAGGTTTCTAGCCGCTCTGTGTATGGTGTGTGGATCAGAGAATGGCACTTGGGAACTATCAGGCCTGTCATTGATCTGCTCTGGAACCCTGGGTAAATGATTAACCACTCTTGACTTTCAGTTTTTCAAATTCCCAATTGAGAATATTCATTTCCTCCAGCAATTATTGTGATGGTTCCGTGTGATAACATGTGTGGAAGATTCCAGCACGTGGGATGCCCTTCTTCCTTTTGTTGACAACCCAGAATGTCACTTAATGCATGGGGAAAATAGAGTGACTCAGAAGAGCAGTAATAATGAGTTTATTTATAGCCACGGCATTGGATACTGGAATACCCTTGACCATAACGTACCCCCAGGTGGAGCAATCCAGGGATGACAATTTCTTGCTCAAGCTGTACCAAGAAAATTCCTCCACTGGAGAATTCTTTTTTATTATTTTTTTTATCAAAAGGTTAGAAAGGAGAGGTCAACATTAGCAATGGTCTTGTGGAAGGGGCTACCCACGGCTTCTGTCTCTCTTGGCAGCTGCCGGAATCCACCTTAGACATTGTATACCTGGGCGGAGAGAGGAAGGGAGCTGGGTCTGACGCATTCTATGCAGGGTCAGCAGTTTGCCTGGGACATAGGTCTCCTCTTGCCATAGATTCTGGCTTCAGAGCTGGTGTCTGGGAGAGGTTAGCACTCATGAACAGTACCATGTAGGGGCTATAAGGAGGAAGCAGGAGGGTTTGGCACAAGGAGTAGCTCTACCTTTAGTGTGTGGGAGACTGTGCAGTAGATTTTACTCTTCCAAATTTATTTATTTTTTTGGCTTTTATTTCCTTTTTAATCTATGATTGATTGATTGATTTTTTTATGTTCATTTATTGGTGCGTTGTAATTATACATTTTGATATATGTCAGGGTATGAACATCTACATGCACACATTGCACATTTAGCGCTCCCTCCAATCCAAATTTCTAATAGGCGGTCTTAGCAGGAGGCTGGGTTTACTGGTCGATATGGGATGAAGGTATCATTCATACTGTTGCTTTTCATTCTGCTCTCACTACATCAGAATTGGAAGATTCCCAAATGGTGGCCTCTGCCTACACGGACTGTGCATGGAGCAGGTGCAGAGTGAGGGCAAACGGTCAGTGAGGCTGCATGGTGGGCTTCCTGGAAGGCACCCTCTGGACACAGACACGCTTGGGGGAGGACTAGTAGGATGATGTCCCCTGTTCACTGCAGCACTGCAGTGAGGGAGTTAGGTCCTCAGTGACTCAGATCTATCTGGTAACAGTGCTCAGGAAGGAGACCTTCATCTGTAGCTTTTGCTTTGGGTGAGGGTGTGCAATCCTGGGGCTTCCATCCCGGAGTCTCTCAAGTACAAGTTACTTGGCTCCTGCCTCAGGTGGGCCAAGTACAGGGTCCTTATGTTCAACACCAGTGAACACAACCTGTTAGCATCTGCCACCTTCACACTGGGTCCTGGGTCCACGGCTGGGCTCCATGTCCATCTGGGAACATGGTTTCTACCCTGCAAATCCAAGCATCAAACCACATCCCGGGCTTAGGTGGAGGCAGATCACATTGCTTAGGCACACTTGGAAGCCTCTCTTGGCCTCAGCTGGGGCAACTGAAAGAAGGGATGTGTACGTACTAAATCAAGTGATGGCCGTGGTAAGTTCACACTGCTCATTACTACCACTCAAGATGCCAAAACCCACCAAAGCACCATCTTCATTTCCTGAGCGTGGCATCTGGTAGGACTCACATATGTTTATTCAGTAAAACGTTAACCTTGACAACAAAAGTTATTTATTTGAGGACATTTCTTCTTAACCACTTTGGGATGTTTCTGTAGTGCCCGTACAAGGAAATAAAGGTTCAAGGAGAGGTGAATGAGTGTTCACACGATTATTCTCTTCATTTTCTAGGTTTGCAGTACTTAGTTATTAAAAAACCAATGTAGCCGGGCGTGGTGGCTCATGCCTGTCATCCCAGTACTTGGGAGGCTGAGGCAAGAGGATCACAGGTTCAAGGCCAGCCTCAGCAACTTAGCGAGAACCTGTTTCAAAATAAAAAATAAAAATGAAGGACTGGGTGTGTAGCTCAGAGATAGAATGCTCCTGGGTTCAATCCCCAATAACTAACACCACACACACACACACACACACACACACACACACACACACACACACACTAATAGGAGATGGAAAGAAGACTGGAGAGGGCTGGGTCTGTGGTGATGAGACAGACGGTAGAAGGAAAAGGGACCAGGGTGACAATGTGACCATTTGCTTATTGGCAAAGAGGCCCCAGGGGGAGCAAGGGAGGGCGCTGGCCATGCCTCCTGGCTTCTGTCAGCACTGAGAGCGCGTAGATTCCGATCCCACTGAGAACCAGGGCCCCAGAATTTCAGTTTTGCCAGAACTGTATTTTTCAATTTAAGAACTTGGGTCAGCTGTCTTCCACACCCTCCAGGTTGCTGCATGAAGGGGTGCCGTGCATCAAGTAATGGGAACTTTTCTAGTGGGGTTAACACACCTCTTCAGGCTTATTTCTCTCCCTCACCTGTATCCAAACTTTTTTTTTTTCAAGATAAAAGTGGCATGTCAAACTGTTCAGCTGACATTTCCCGGAAGGTTGGTTGGAGAAAATATCTGAATTGGAGACGGGCCCACACAGGTTCCAGTGGGAATGACGTTCTCAGCAGGTGTAAACCACTGCTATTAAAAATTTATTTCCTGGGTGCAGTGTTAGTAAGCTATTCCATGTATCTACCCTAACAGCCAATTTTATCATTCTGGTCTATTTTGAAGACCACCCACATTGGAGGCAGTTTAGTAATTTCCGTTTGCATAGGTGGCTTTGATTGTTTTCTAAGTCCTTCAGAACTGAATCTTGGAACCGGGGCATATGTTGGAGGCCACGAAGCCTGAAGGCCTATGGATCACAGGAGTGACTTCTGTCCCTCCTTGTGACCCTCCTATTCTCTCTGTACTTGCACATTGTTGGTTGGACTATCGATCCAGATTGCAAGTGTGTCTGTCACCCTAATATTTTACGTAGACCAGAATCAGGGATGCACACAATCCCCACCTCTTTCTGTAAAGTATCATAAAGGGTTCGTGTTAGCAAAGCACGGTGCCTTTCACTTACATACGGGACAAACAAGACTGACTGTTAGAACTGGATCTGCCAATGACCACATGGTGAGCATTCACGTGAGACCCCAGTCCTGGGTGATCCCTTAATTGAAGTCACTTGAGAGGCCCTGGAACAGAGGACCCAGTGAAAGTGTGTCCCAATTCCTGACCCACATAAACCATGGTGGAATGTAGTTGTACATTTTAAGTTGTAGTTGTAGTTGTAATTTGTAGTTGTAGTTGTAAGTCAGGGTGTAGTTGTAAGTTGGGGTGTAGTTGTAAGTCGGGGTGTAGTTGCAAGTCGGGGTATAGTTGTAAGTTGGGGTGTAGTTGGGGTGTAGTTGTAAGTTGGGGTGTAGTTGTAAGCCTCTTAGGTTGTGCTCATTTGTTACACAGTGACCGACAACTAATACATTCGTGAAAATCTAACTATCAGAGGATTCTTTGGCAGAATCATGGTTCATGGTCACACAGTTGTATAGGATGTCTCAGTGCCTGGAACAATACCCTTTATCTCAACAAGACCAACTGCTCAGCCTAGAAGGGGTGCAGACTGGAGCTCTGACCATGTAGGTTCTCTCCCACATTAATGTGTGGTGTCTAAAGGGTTCCTGTGTTCCTACATCGAAGGCCCCGTAAGGGTCTCTAAGTAGACAATTATGCAAACATGCCAACATGCAGGCCCACATCAAAATATCTTTGCTGTCAATAAGTCATTAATGAGCACCGCTTTGCACAGGGCCCTGTGTTAAAAGGCATAATTACATTCTGAGATTTATTTGAGTAACTGCCACTTTAGACATATTTCGTGAAAAGGCAGGAGTCGAAAAAGACATTTGTTTTGTGTTATTGATCCAAGGGGCTGTCAGAGTCATAAAACCCCCACTAACATTGCAGCGGACTCTCAGAGTCCACCAACCCTGGACAATCTTATTATTCTCCTGGTTGCAACTCCTCCTCTGGGGCTTTGGGATACACCAATGTAGAGCAGAGACCTGGATTGAAATGCTGTTACTTATTTACCAAATCCATAGCCCTGAGCAAGTAATTGAAACAAACTGAGTTTCAGCATCCACACGTGGGTAAAAATGAAAATAAAGCGCACACTTAAACAATTTCATCATAAAAAAGAAACCAACGCCTGGCGTTTAGTTGGTGCTCGATAATTCTTCCTCACCAATTAATTTATTCACAAGCGCATAGAGCTGTTTCAGTAGAAAAGTTCATGCGACGAATACAAGTTTTCGATACTTTTCTAGAAGATACCAGAGCCTTCTGCTTTGCAGTCAAAAAATAACTAGCTGGCTCCAAGCAGATGAGATTGAACAGAGTTATTTGAGCTACTTATAACAAAATGTGACAGGCCGACTTTGGTATTTCACTAAGTTTTTTTGTGTGTTTTTTTATGGGCTGCTCACTATCAGTGCCACATTCAGCACTTTTTTCTCTGTCAATGTGATAGACAATATTCAGATTCTTCTGGGGTAATTGCCTTTTCAGCCGAATCAATGGCTTGCAGGCATAAGGAGGCTGTTTTATCTCAACTTTATTTATCCTATGATTACACTAAGACTATTAAACTGAGTCTCCCCTCCCTTCCCTCATCCCAGGCCATTCCCAGCCATCTCCCAATACTCGGCTCTATTGTGAATTTCCCCACTGCCCTGGTTCACATTACCAAAATATTTCCTTTTTCTGGCAGACTCCCAAATTTAAATAAAGGCCTGCTGGCTGAGTGAGGCGCTACGATGAGTCACTCAATCACTCATTCAAAAACAATTCTTTGAGGGTGCACAGTGGGCAGACCCTGGGGATGTGAGAGGGAGGGAGGGGGATGCCATTATCCTGGTGTGTAGAGGGGATACAGCTGCAATATATATACTCTAGAAAGGAAATTTCCATAAAGAAGCAGTCTTGAGTATTCTTAGCATTATACGGGGGACTGTTCAGGGAGGAGGGCTTCTCAGATGGTGTGACCTTTGAGCTGAGATTTGGAGGAAAACTCATGAAAGTCTACGTGATAAGAGAGTAGGGACAAGATGGGTGGGGGAGTTAAGAACCCAAGACCAAGGGATCAGCATATGCAAACCCCTGGGGACTGGAGGAAGGGGAGCTGCTCAGTGGGGCACATCCTGCAGAGGAGGCAGGTAGGCAGAGTCCAAGTCATCTCAGGGGTCCCTGTGGACCCAGTCACACATTGCAGACTTCATGCCCAGGGGAGTCGGAAGTCCAGTTATCCTGTGATTACACTAAGGCTGTTAAACCGAATCTCCCCTCCCTTCCCTCCTCCCAGGCCATTCCCAGCCACCTCCCAAAACCTCTCCCAACACTCAGCGCTACCCCATTGTAGATGTGGGCTGATTGCAGTAGCTAGATAAGTCATGATGGAGGCTTGGACCAGCACGGCTACAGTAGAAATGCAAAGTAGAAAGCATTCTGAGCCACTGGGGAGGGAAAATGTATGATATAAGCTGGGGGTGGTGGCAC
>PVJS01001729.1:0-93098 GCA_004027185.1 Glis glis
CTACACCCCCGGCCCTATTTTTTATACTTTTATTTTGAAACCGGGTGTCACGAAGTTGCAGAGGGCCTCACTAGGTAGAGAGAGAGAGAGAGAGAGAGAGAGAGAGAGAGAGAGAGAGACAGACAGGGAGGGAGAGAGAGAGAAAGAGAGAGAGCTGAGGCTGGCCGCGAACCCGGATCCCCCGGTCCCCGCCTCCCAAAGTACTGGGATTACAAGCATGAGCCACCACGCCTGGCTACATATGATCCTTTTTAAAAAAGTATTTGTTTAGGGCTGGGGGCTTTAGCTCAGTGGCAGAGTTCTTGCCTAGCATGCATAAGGCCCTGGGTTCAATCCCCCCAGCACTGCAAAAATAAATAATGAAAATATTTGTTTAGTCTTGCCTAGAAAAGAGTCCAAAAAGAGATGCAATACAAAGTTGACAGTCTTTTGTGAGGACATGAAATGTACTTTATAGATTTCAGATTCTTTCACTGTGATCATGTTATTAACTTTTACCCTTTTGGCTATATAAAGCTATTTCCCTGCAAATGAAAATGGGTGTCACTTTAAGTTCTTAACTGATATTGGCACTGACATCTATGGGGTGGGGAAGATCTCTCTCCAAGGTACATTTTCTCTTATGACCCAGTTTGAAAGGAGACAAGTGAAGCTGGGTCACCCATTCCTCAGTCCTTCCCAAAGGTGGTGAGGATGCTGCTGCATACCTGCCTTGTGGTCCCTAAGCATCTTTAGGGAATACCTTAATACTATGTCATCTGATGAGCCTCCATCCAAAACAAGGTTGGCAGAAAGCTACGTGAAAATAACAAATTTCAAGGCTTTGGAGATTAAGATATATGTTAGAAGTTCAAATAGCTATGTTATGTTCTTCTCTGGAGAATTGAATAATTCTAGCTTAGAAGAGTGTTTTTTATATTTTTATTTTAACTAGATTCAATGAGAAAAGATAGCATGTAAAAACAGAATTCAAAGCACAGTGGGGATCTTTTTTCTGGTTTTTGAATATTAGAATGAATGCTGTAAGAATAAAATGACTAACAAGTTGAGTAAAATCTTGAAACAGTTTATTAAAATGTATATCTGGTAGGCCCACAGTCCAGAAAGAAAATAACAATTTAGATAATTAGTAAAGTCTTATCTACTAAAAGCAAAACAATTTCATTATTTGAGTATTAAAAAAATCTCAGTTACCTATAGTCCATCAGAGATATCTGTTCCCCTAATCCCTTATTTGCAGACCTACACTGAGAATAATTGACAGAAAACAAATTTAAATAAGGAATTTACTGGGAACAACAGCAACTTGATACCATTATATAAACATTCATTTTAGTTCCTACACTGTCCATATTTTAAGCATATTACAAGTCATATGCTGGTTGTATTCATAAAGATAGCAAAATCCTTAATTATCAAAGAAAGAATAATTTATATTCTGTATATTTCTAAGAAAGAAAGGTATTTTAAACGGCCAGGCGTGGTGGCGCACGCTTGTAATCCCAGTACTTTGGGAGGCAAAGACCGGATGATCCGGGTTCGCGGCCAGCCTCAGCTTTCTCTCTCTCTCTCTCTCTCTCTCTCTCTCTCTCTCTCTCCATAGTGAGGCCCTCCGCAACTTCGTGAGACCTGGTTTCAAAATAAAGTATAAAAAAAATAGGGCCGGGGGTGTAGCGCGGAGGTAGAACGCCCCTGCATTCAATCCCCGGTACCAAAAGGTATTTTAAATAGCATTCCTTCAACATAAATTTATTAAACAAAAAATATTCTGAATCACTATTAATTAACCCAGAATATAACAGTTCAGTCTCCTATGCATTCCAAATAATTCAGTTTTTAAGTTACTTTGATTTTCATCTTTATTTCTAAATAATATTGATGTTCTACTATTTCATTAGTTCCTTTTTTAAGGTAGATAAAATGCAGAAAATATTTGCAATATGCTAAAACCTTTCCCTTCCATTTTAAAAGTGAGAGGAAGTATATTGGTACAACTTAATCAAAAGTATGTGTTATTGAAATATTTTTTTAAAAGATGTGATAATAGTCTTATCTAGATACAATGCAGAGTTGCCAGGTCTTAGTGCAGATTTTCACAGTTTGATTCACAAATCACATCTCGTTAGGTAATCTGTAGCCTAATTATTCAGAGACATAATCTGCAAAATAGGACAATGCAAAATAGAGACAATTCAATGTTTTGCCGTATTACATGACCAATAATGCATGAAACCCACTTAATGGGAGTTTTTGGAAACAATATTAATTTTATGTTAATAACAGAGAAATTGTGTGATGAGAGGTCCCACTCAGATGGAAGAATCCAGTAGACAATAAGTCTTATAAGGACAGAAACTGTCTTTTGCATTTTATTTATTTATTTTTTTTTTGCAGTACAGGGGATTGAACTCAGGGGCGTTCTACCTCCGCGCTACACCCCCGGCCCTGTTTTTTTATACTTTATTTTGAAACCAGGTCTCACGAAGTTGCAGAGGGCCTCACTAGGTAGAGAGAGAGAGAGAGAGAGAGAGACGGGGAGAGAGAGAGAGAGAGCTGAGGCTGGCCGCGAACCCAGATCCTCCGGTCTCTGCCTCCCAAAGTACTAGGATTACAAGCGTGCGCCACCACGCCCGGCTTGTCTTTTGCATTTTAGCATCATGTCTGTACCAAGGCCCTCTATAACTGTGTATTGCTGAATCAATATGGAAGCACAACACTGCCTTGCAGGGTTTGGAGTGAAGGACCACACTGGGATGGGCACTGGGCAAAAATCTGGGGAGATGTATGCAATGTAAGGACATTAATCGATAGCTAAAGATTTACATTAATGATTTAGCAATAGAATACACTATAAATGGATTTGGGGAAAAGGTTAAGTAAGGCATATACGTACAGTATAAAACCTATCAAGTATAAATAGTATAAAAACTATCAAGCCTTACTTCTCTGTCTCTCTTTTTCTGAAAAACAGTCCAAAGGTCAGTATGAATATGAACATGGATAACACTCCTCGATTTACCTAGAAAGATCCACTAATGGTTGGGGATGTAGCTCAGTGGTAGAATGCTTGCATAGCATGTGTGATGCCCTGGGGTTCAGTGCTCAAAACTGCAAATAAAAGGAAAAATTTTAATTGCATTCCCACCATGTGTAAAATAGGATGTGCGGAGACAAAAAACCAAGAGGGACAGTCCTGCCTCATGTGCGTATAGTGTAGGAAGGGAGGCATGATGTGTATTCATAAAAAGTCAGCCTTATGATGATGCAACATGAATATTAAGGGAATCACATACATAGTCATTAAATTTAGTACATAGAAGTTGAGATCGATGGAAAGGCAGTGTCACCAGTTATAAACACAAGCAGTCCTCAGAAATCCTATGTGAAATGATTAATTGCTCCTGTTTTTACTGGCTACAGGAAATGATTCCCATGTCACTTAGCACTGATGGCTAATTGGTTAACAGTATGTGATAGTCTACTCTGTAAAAGGTATTGAGGAGAATCTGGAGAACCTGACACTAATTTGAAGGCTCAAATCAATAACAACAACAGCAATATTAATAGCTAGAATTAGCCATTACTATTAGCAAGACACTGTGATGTGGTCCATGCAAGCATTATATGAGACAATTTTCTCCAGATGAGAATCTGAGTCATAGAGTGATAGAGTTGTTTGCTCAATGTCTCACTGTAAATATTTGTTTTCTACATCATCTGCACTCCAACCTCATCTTTATTTGCTCTATTGTCTCTGTGATTTCAAATAACCTGAACCAGGCAATTCAGTTGGAAACAAAGATTCTATCAAATATAAAACAACATGGGTAGAACAGAACAGAGCCGAGAAGATCAAAACCAGGGACTCCGGGGCAGTTAGAAGGATATAGGAAGAGGTCAGGACAGGCAACAGTTTTTAAGCCAGGAGAAAATTGCCTGCCAGCAAGGATCAAGAGCCAGGGCAAGGAGACAGGGCAAAAAGGGATTCAATTACAAGCACGGGGCATTTCCCGCCAAGGGTCCCCTGCCCCAGAGGGTGCAATTGATGGTGAAGCCTGAGGACAGGACACTGCAGCTTACCCAGCCAGAGGCCACAGCTGCTGACACCTTCCTCATCTTCCTTTCCTGCCAGACCTCCTCCTCCCCCAAAGTGCCGAGGACCCTGGGCTGGCCCTGCCAGTGCTTGTCAGCACCTGCTGTCTGTCATCTTGGCGCTGCTGCAGAGTTGGTGTTTTGAATGGAACCCTTTTCTTTTAATCTGAATTCAAATGTCTGTGAGAACTGGACAGAATCCCAGCAGGGAATTCCTGAGTCTTCAAGATCTGAAACAGAAGAAGAACCTTCATGTCCTCCCCACAGGGTCAGCTCAGCTCTCTGAGGGAGGGCACGTGTGGAGGAAGGCAATCTCCCAGACACCGTCTTTCATCTGAGAATAAGAGAAGGCAGTTGGGAGCCTCTGCCTTTAGTGACTCAGTTGCTAAATTTACTGGAAGACAGATCAAGAGCATTTATATTTGGATTTGAAGTCCACAATAGCTTATTTAAAAGATAGTCATTTGTAAGACATATACAAATAAAGGGATTAAAGAGAGTGGTGGAGAATGGACAAGAGTTATTGCATATCCACCGCCTTGATCACAAAAATACAGAGTTTCACTAACCAGGGTATTCCTATAAATTTCCTGTTATCCTCAGTATGGGGGATCGAACCCAGGCACACTTGAACACTGAACTACACCCACAGGCCCCTACTGTTGTTTGGGGGGTTTTGTGAGGTTTTTTGTTTGTTTGTTTTGGTACTGGGAATTGGACCCAGGGGCATTCTACCTCTGAGCTACACCTCCAGGCCTTTTTTATTTATTTTGAAACGGGGTCTCAGTTGCTAAGGCTGGCCTCAAATCTGCAATACTTCTATGGCATCCTCCCAAGTACTAGGATTACAGGTGTGTACCACCACATCCATCTCCCCCCACCTTATTTTTTTAAGACAGGGTCTCAGTAAATTGCCTAAGCTGGACTTGAACTTGTGATCCTTCTGCCTCGACCTCCCAAGTAGCTGGGATTACAGGAATATGCCACCATGCCTGTCTCATGTTAGTTTTAATCAGTCTCTTGAGATGTGTTTAGCCTGTCATCTGCCAGGAGTAGAGGTGTATAAGCTAGATGCTGAACCTAGACTGTCTGGGTTCAAAATCATCCTGGTTTGCTCTTTATAAACTATGACTTTGGGTAAGTTACCCGGCTTTTTTCAACCTCAGTGTCTATCTGTAAAATATGGATGGGAATAATAGTCCCTGCAGCACAGGGTTATTACATGGATTAAATGAGTTGTCAAGAGCCCAGAAGAGTACCTAGTATTTGGTAAGTGCCTAAGAAGTGCAGTCACTGTTCAAAATTTTTCCTATTTTCCTAGGTCAAAACCCTGACTCTTGCCTCAACCCATACCCTCCATTCAGCAAATACTGCCAGTTCTGCCTCCTCAGCAGAACTCAACACCATCCCCTTCTCTCTCTGGAAGGGTTGCAGCCTTACTGGAGAGACTTAACCTCTCTTACTTGATTTGCACTAGCTTCTCAGTGGATTTTGTGACCTCATTCTAGCACCCCTGCCAGAATGCATCTCAGTCCACAAACCAAGATGTCTAAGCTGAGATCACACTCTTTTACATAACCTGAGCTACATGCTATTTTGAATCCACATTGAACCTGCCAGGATGCCTGGAAATTAAACACATTCCCTCAGGAGGTTTGGGGTCTCCCACAGTGCCAAATCATCAGGTGGGACAGGAACAAAAGGCCATCTGATCCTTGATTCACACTGGCAGCCAGGAGGCATCCTCCAAGGCAGTGTGGGATGTCCTGAGGGTTTCGCTCCCTCCTTGTCACACTTGTCACACTTGGGTACCGACATCTCTCCCAGGCTGCCTGTGCTCTCCTCCACCTCTTTGTGGCACAAAATTATTTTATTCTTGGGGAGTTGTCTCTCCTGCAGAGAGTCATTCAGAGGATTCCAGTCTTCAGGAAGCAGAGCTCAGAGGTCCTCTGTACTGTAACCGGAAGCCCGCTTTCCTCTGCTGTCTGCACTCTCTCTTCCCTGCCTGGAGAAACTGCCCTTCTTGCTTTGCATTTCTGTCCAATACATTCTTCCCATCCTTCCACATTCTCTTCCTGTTACCTGTCTCACACCATCTCTAAATGGCCCTCAGGCAATTTTGGATCAAAAGATCCAGAGAGAACACTTCTCTTTGTCTTATTTCTTGCCTGAGGCGATGAACAAGGGGTCTGATGTCTGCTTAAGTGGAGAAAGGGAAAAAGAAGAATTATAGGAAAAAAACCAGATTAATATCTGAAATATTGTCACACCATACATTCAATATATAAAAGCCAAGTAGATTGGCTACATGACCTAAAACACCAATTGAATCTCATCACTCCCTTGTGTGGACATGTTTGGCTGCTTCTAATTGTGTTCAGTGTCCTATCTAAATGCCTGGACTAGGTTTACAAGTTTAGGCAAGTTCTCAAAAGCTCCCAGCTTCCTCCACTCTTGTTTCCTGTCATTCCCTCCTTCTTCCCCAGTGTTGGGCCATTTTAAACTTTTATCCCATATGAGAAGAGACACGCTGGCTCTTCAGATATAAACTGCAGTGTTTTATAATATTTGCACTTAAGATCCCCTCTTCCCCATCCAAACAAAAACCCAGAAGAAAGCAACAATTCTCTGGACCTTTGTTGATCGATACAGAGTACATGTAGCTGTTAGACATTTGAAATGTATTGTAATTTCAGATTTTAAAGATTTAGTACCAAAAACCCCCACAAATTATCTCATTTAAATTTTTATGAGCCAGGCGTGGTGGTGCAAGCCTGTAATCCCAGCATTTGGGAGGCTGAGGCAGGAGGATTGCAGGTTTGAGGTCAGCCTCAGCAACTTAGAAAGGCCCTCAGAAACTTAGCGAGACCCTATTTCAAAATAAAAATAAAATGGGGCTGGTGGTATAGCTCAGAAGTAGAATGCCGCCAGGCGTGGTGGCACACGTTTGTAATCCCAGTACTTTGGGAGGCGGAGACCAGAGGATCTGGGTTCGCGGCCAGCCTCACCTCTCTCTCTCTCTCTCTCTCTCTCTCCTCAGTGAGGCCCTCCGCAACTTCGTGAGACCCAGTTTCAAAATAAAGTATAAAAAATAGGGCCGGGGATGTAGCGCAGAGATAGAACGCCCCTCGGTTTAATCCCCGGTACCGCAAAAAAAAAAAAAGAAGTAGAATGCCCTGCGTTCAATCCCCAGCAGCATGCGCACACGCGTGCATGCACACACACACACACACACACACACACACACACACACATACACACAAGTTATGATGTTTACATGTTAAAATAATAATTTTAATATATTGGGCTAAAAAGGTAGAAGATTATTAAAATTAATTTTATCTATTTCTTTTACCTTTTTTAAAATGGGGCTATCAGAGATAGGCATGATGGTACACACCTATAATCTTGGCACTTGGGAGTCTGAGACAGGAAGATCACAGATTCAAGATCAGCCCGGACAACTTAGGGAGACCTTCAGCAATTTAGTGAGACCCTGTTTCCAAAAAAATATTTTAAAAAGGGCTTGAGGTGTAGCTCAGAGGTAATATCTCTCTGGGTTCAGTCCCTGGTGCCAAATAAAATGGGGCTATCAGAAATTTAAAATTGCATATGTGGCTCACTTGCATCATACTTCATTGAACAGCCCTGCTCCAGATTGTGACTCTGACGGAGAGCTACCTTGGCCATAGAAATACACAAGGACAGGGCAGAGCTTCCTCACTTATTTTGTTCAGAGTCCAAAGATGATGGTGCTTTGACATAAGCTTCAGACAGGGTCAGCCTTAAACTACAGTAACTTTATAGGTATATTACATTTTTCCAGAAGAAAGCATGCATTCCTTTCGATTTGTATACACCATCTGCTCAAAGGTCCATAGGCATCCACATATTTTGATTAAGAGTTCTAGGGACCCTCAGTTATCCTCCAATAACAACTTTCTCTTGCAGTCATCCAGAGCTTCCACTCACCCCCTTTCATAGTAGTTCAGGAAACTAGTAACAATTAGTGGTAACCCCACTCCGACTCCCACAAGTCCTACATGCTCAGTCCTCCAACATGCAGCTTCTCTGCTGTGGGTCACCATAATTTCACACTCAGGCAGTCAGCAGAGGGAGGAACGGGACTACCTTAACCCTTTGCTAATGAAAATTTCTCAGGGGGCTGAACTCATGCAGCACTGAATCAGCGCATCAACTCTCCAGCCTCTGCAGGTCGGCTGAGATGCAAACTCATGAATGAAAGAAAATACACAGAAGCATAGACATGCTGACCATGTTACAGTAGGAATGGATTTTGGAGATGAATCCAAGGAACTCTTTTTTCTTTTTTTTTTTTTTTACAAATAAAGAAAATAAGACTTGGAGTAGTTAAGTAAATTGCCATTTAGGGCCAACCTTAGAATGAGAACCAATATCCCTTACCTCTTTTGTCAACAAATCCTGAGCTGCCCACTATGTGGTAGCTAGGTATTCTTCTGGGTGCTAGGAAACAATTGCAATGGATTGCAATGCTTTCCTGTTATAACATAAAACCCAATTGAAAGTTGGCTTGAAGAGTAAAGGCAGTTGTTTGTCATATAATGGAGAAGTTGTGCTGGCTGCAGACAACGTGATCCAGGGTCTGAAATAAATTCATCACAGCGAGTCTGTCCTGGGTTCTCAGTGCCAGCTCCTCAGTGCTGTGGCTCCATCCTTGTCAGCCTCCTCTGTTACCGTGGGCAGTGAAACAATCAGCAGCTCCTGGGGTTATGTGTTTTCAGATACAAATCTAGTACAAAAGAGAGTCCACAAACAACTCGGAATTGATTCTTGCAGCTGTGATCTGTGAGTCCTGTGTTCAACCCTGAACCAATTAGGGTGACCTGGAGATGAGATGTGCTATCTGGCTTGCGCCAACCAGGGCCCACTCCTGTTTATAACTATATGCTGGGAATTCTGAGGTATTGTTAAGAATGAGAAAAGGAGGGAAATAAATGTGAAGGAAAAACAAAACTAGATCTAATCCCTGCTTTTAGGTGCTTGCTATTGAGACCTTCCCAGCACTTCATTTGGTTTTTGAACTCTCTACCATGAAGCCCTGGAAGTTCTCTAAGGGTATCTTAGGGTCTGAAGGGGAACACACCATTACAGCCCCCAAACCTGTACCTCCAATGGTAAAAAGAGAGAGTTATTTTTTATCTGTTTGACTTATTGGGCTTCTGTATAAGATTTTATTTGAAGATCACATTGCCAAACTTATGTTACTTTTTATGCATTACTTATTTGTTTGCATGTATGTTTCTATCACTCTATGCCTCAATATAATGTATAATTGCAATGTACCAAATAATAATAAAAGTAAACAAAAGTCACACATTAAAATTAATAGCTTTAATCTACATAAAAAATAAACAGTATATAATGGAACAGCAAGACTCCATTTACAATAACAATGAAAAATTAAATACTTATAAATCCCTTTTATAGAAAAGGTATAAGAATTACATAAGAAAATTCTTAGAATGTTCCAGAAAAACACAAAAGTAGACTTGAACAATGAAACACTCATTGTTTTTATAATTTAATATGATAATAAAAGATTTAATATTAAAAATAAGTATATCCCTTTTACCAAGGTGGCTCTTCCAACGCTAACTGAACAGAATCAGAATGTCATAGAGGCATTTCTTGGAACTTAGGTCTTAGTGTCAAAAATTGTATTTCATAGACTCTTTTCTTATGCTTCTGTTGTTTTCCTGATAGTCATTTCATAGACATTCTTCACATTCCCTGCTCCATTTACTCACTCAAAACACTTGAGAACAATTTCTTCCTCTTGAAGACTTGTAAACACCTAACTTTGAGGCTATGAGTAAGCAAGTGAAGTGCTTAACAGAGAAGTAAATCTACCAGTGAGTTCCTCTAATGGACGTGCCAAGCAATTTAATGTCTATCCTTCCAGTGATCTTCCAGCTTACCTGGAATGGAATTATAGCTTACAGTTTGAAAATTAACACTTCAATTAACAAAAAGCCAAACTTTGACCCAAAAGAAAACAAAATGCCTATCCCTTCGTGTAGAAGTTTCTTAACTTTGTTTTTAACTAGCAGACTTTTAAACATGAGACAGCAGCTCCTTTACATTTGTAAGAAATATGCCCTGACACTTTGGAATCACCAAATTTGTCAATTGCAACTGATTATAGAAGTGCTGGTGCTTTCTTCCAAGTCACATTTCTGCCAAACACCCTGGTTTCTCAGATTAGGCTCAAACCTCAAATTCACTCATTTTCTATATCTCTCACTTCTCATGAAGATATATAATTTTAGGGTTTTCATCACTAAGGAACAAGTTTAAAAAAACACAGCCCAATATGGTGGTGACCATTTGGCTAACTCTCTGATTGCTTAAGTGGGTGGTATCCCTGATCCAAATGGACACCTCTGCATGATTACAGTGCTCTCTCCAGTGTGGTCTTTGGGTGAGATCCATGAAAGCTGAAGATCTACTATACTGCTAAAAGAGGAACAGCAGAAGATACTTAACTAACCACAGAAGGAAATTCCAAGAGACGAGAAAAAATAGCCCAAAGTTGATTGAATTACCAATTCCACCATGATGAGAAAGGAAACAAAGCTAAGGAGGAAACCTACAAAAGATGACTTCACTGGGGTAGGAACCTGGACTGAAAAGAATAGGAAATTAGAAAGGAACAATTTTTTGCGTATTCTTACTATTCCTTTTCCCATTATCACAATAAATGGAAGCAGACTGGTGGAAGAATAAAGTCGACTTTACTTTTTCATTCAAAATTGTTGTCAGGCTATTTCATGTTCACTGGGTTGTCTTGAAAAATAAAGTGACAATTTGGCTGAAAGAGAAATCTTCTCTCTTCGACCGTGCTCCTTATGATATGGGCTGAGTGGAACAAAACCCGTATTTTTTTCAGGGACTACAAGTTGTTATACAATACCAAGCCTTTCCTTCCGTAATTGCATAAGGTCTAAATAAACTAGCAAACATAAGACTTGATTTTGAGTAGGAAGATGGCTTTCCCAGGACTATTAAGAAGACAGCAAGAGGAGGAAAGATTTTTGTTCCTTTGTTCTCTTAATAGGAACATTGCTGTGTAAATGCTGCCTAACCTATCATTAAAGCCACTTTTTATTTGCCATAGCTTAAGTGACTGGCAGACGAACCACTTTATTGTCTTTTAAAGCTGAGATAAGTAGAAGACCCACTTGTAGTAACTCCGCTTTGAACATGGTTGTTGAAGCCCTCTTGATTATACTTAAAGGCTTGTAATATGTGTGCATAGCACTCAATGGATTACAAATCATATCTATTATTACTTTTGATCTTCACAAAAACACTGTGACTTAAGCAGAAATGATATCTGACAAATTGTAAAACTCATATGGCTCAGCCATGCCTGCAAGTTTTCAGTAATTGCCCCTGGTAATTTAGTTCACGGAATATTGCCCTGTGACACGTTTCTCTTTGCTAGTAATCATGGAAATAATTGAATGCTGGATAAGCACTCTTCCGACAAAGTTATATGAAGACATTTTATTAACAGAGAATATAATATAGCACATACATCAAACTTTATGTATGTAGTCTGCTATGCACTGGGTTGTAGCTGCTGAGAATTTCTAAGATAGGTCAGTTTGTAAAAAGCCTTATTCAGTTTGCCTGCATAGCAAGCCTGTAGATGCATAATGCTCCATCATCAAAGCTTCAGTTCTATAGTGTTTTCCAATGTTTTAAAACAGCATATTTGTCTTTTAATCTAATTTTCTCCTTGTATTTCTTCTGGTCAACCATAGAACTTAATTGTAATATCTTTGTTGGGCCCCTGTTTCTTATTTTTTCTTTTTTTGTTTTTGTTTTGAGATACTGTGGATTGAACACAGGGGCATTCTACTCCTGAGCTATACTCCCAGCCCTATTTTATTTTTTTATTTTGAAACAGGGTCTCACTAAGCTGCTGAGGGCCTCTAAGTTGCTGAGACTGGCTTCTAACCTGCTATCCTCCTATCTCAACCTTCCAAGTACTAGATTTACAGGCGTGTGCCAGCACGCCTGGCTTTCTGGGCCTGTCCCACAAAAACTTCTCCCTTAATTATCAGTATAAAGCATAGTGTTTTCCAGCATTTTTGGCTCTCGTAGAACTAATCTGGCTTAGACACCACACATACGCTTTCCTGTACCACCTGTGCGCATAACCACTGTCATGCTTGTCTGAGGCTGCTGCTGGTGTAGCCAGAGCCTAGCACTGTGGGAGCCTGCCCTTCATATCAAGTTTGCTTGATGTTTTGCCTTGAAAATGAAGTCTCTGTCCCTGATTGCTATGTGTCAGAGCAATCTATCAAGCTTTCTCACTTCCCAGCGGTCCGCTGCTCTCCACAGTGTCCCTTGAAATTGTGCTCCAGTGTCCTCGCAGGACTGTACCTGTACTCACAGCTTGTAGCTGTCCCCACATTAGCACACCAAACTACATCTGCTCGGTTGTCCTGTTGTCATCCATTCTTCTCACCTGTGGAGCTACAATGTGGCAAGCTATGTCAGTAGGCTGGCTGCATACCAAGACATTATTGTTGATGGCGATCCTGCTTGCCATTTCATGCTCAGTGTGATTCACAAGTGCATGGGAAGAACCAGGTAGGCTCTTCTAATCCGTCTGTGTCATAGCTCTGAGTGAAGATGCACACCACTCTCCTATACCTCTTATCCTTGTTATATGTCAGAAGCATAATGCTGTCTTACTATTTTCAATTTTTTTAAAAAAAGCATATTTGTCTTTTAATTTTCTCCTTGTATTCCTTTGGGTCAACCGTAGGCAAGATCCTACCTACATAGCATCAATTATATATTTGCAATTGGAAACTTTCAATATGGAATTCCTAATGCTTTTTCTATAGAACTCCTCTGCACTGAACAGTATCTAAAACCTGGATGCCACCCTGTGATTCACTGGCTGTATTACTAGTGAAAACTAGAATTCTATCAGGCCATAGTCAACTCCCATACAGTAATACCACATGCTTTCACTACTGAAAATAATATGTGAAAATGGTATTAAAGTAATATTTTGATCATGAGTATGCCTCTGTTGTCTTCCCCTCGAAGTAAACATAAGATAGTAATGGAACCACAGATGAAATCATCTTTCAGAGTTTTAATTTTAAAATTCCCATAGTCACTTGTTGGGTTTCACAGCATTTGAGTCCTCTCTGCCTTGGAAGTGCCTTATCAATTATGGCTGGTAGGCAGAATTTCTTTGGCCTTCCACAAAGGTAACTATACAGGAAATGGAGCTCACGCCATCAATGAGAAACTGCTCAAGCAATCAGCTGCTGCTACTGATGTAGAGTACAACTTAGGGGCACAGATCAACCTGTTCAGTGATTATAGGCCAAACCTTGAATTTTCATAAAGAAAATATTGTCCTCTAATATTTCAACTAACATTTATATCTAAGCAATATGCTAAATATCTTAATATTCACTTTCTTATCTAATCCTGAGAACAACCTATGAAATCTAGTATTTTCTCCATGGTATGTATAAGTAAATTGCATCTTAGACTGGTCTAGTTAACAATCCAGTTATGCATTTACTAAGTTATATGGATAATGACTAACCTTGGAGGTCCTGCAGTCTCTCCACTCCATTCACCATGCTATGACTCCATTTCATATTGGACTTCCTATAAAAATCACTACAGTAGCTCCCCTTTATCCACAGGAGATACATCCCAAGACTCCCAGTGGATTCTGAAACCACAGATAGAACTGAAATGCTTAATTTTCCTGTATGCCTCATATAGGCATACATGGAACCTGTATGGTTACACGCTGCATGGTGTCTCCTACTCTTGCACTTTGTGGTCATCATTAAGTGAAATAAGGGTAACCTGAACACTAGTGCTGCAATTCTGTGACAGCCAGTCTCAGAACCAAGACAGCTAATAAGCGACTACTTGGGGGGGGGGGTAGCATATACAGTATGGATATGCTGGACAAAGGAATGATTCACATCTTAGCGGGAACAGAGTGGGATGGTATGAGACTTTTATCACACTACTCAGAACAGCATGCAGTTTGAAAAATGAATTGTTTGTTTCTGGAATTTTCTACTTAATATTTTTGGACTGCAGTAAACTATGGGTAATTGAAACCTCAGGAAATAAAACCCTGCATGGGATGGCGTAGCTACAGAACTGTAAAGCTATGATCCATACACATCAGTCTCAGGTGAAATTTTTAAAGAATAATAATAAATGAAATTAACCCAAGTTTCAAGTTTTCTCCCTACAGTTTTTGAATCTTGTAAAGAAAAATCAAACAACAAAACCTGCAGGACCATTTGTTTAAGCCTCCTTTCATTTCTCCCTGTAGCTCCTACCACCTCGCTTTCTCTCGGTCCTCTCACTTAAAACTCCATCACACACCCCTACTCCATCCCTGGTTAAAGCTTTTCTGTCTTATACAAAAGGAAACTATTCTACAGTCTGTCTCAATCTCACTTTTCTTATACAGCATCACAAAAGCCCAGAGAATCAATGAGACAGCAGGATGACCTACCCAGGAGGGTATTGGAGACAGAGTAGGAGAGAAGATGATCCAAGTGATCAAAGCCAGCACCCTCTTCAGCACTAGCTGGGAGTACTGATTAATAACTCATATTAACTTTTTCCCCCAACATCAACAAAAGGATCTAGAAACAATTGTAGAAACTTTTTAAATAAATCAACACTTGCCTGGAAAAACAAACATGTAATGTTCTTCAATTCTATTTATGTTTTAGCATCCCTGTTGATTCTTATTTTAAGAACCCCATGTTGATCTGGGGGCAACTCAGTGGTAGACCGCTCGCCTAGCTCACCTAGCATGTTTGAGGCCCTGGGTTCAATCCCCAGCACTGCAAAAACAACCCAAAATATGATAAACAATGACTTATACTTCTGGGATGAATTTGTCTAGCTCCTGTTAGAATATCTTTCCTACTTCTCATATTTGCCATCCTGGCCAAAAATATTTTGTCTAAAAGTGAGAGAGGAGGGGATTTTTAAGTATGACTGTAAGGTCTCCAGTGTTAATCGTCACACTAAAGCATGAAAGCTTGGTTCTGAAGAATCTGCTTCCATATCAGTTAGCTATGTCAAATGAAATCTGAATGACAACCACAAAAATCTCTGCAGCATACAAAAATAAGCACTTACCTAGTTCATGGGCCTGTGCGTCACTTGCGGTCAGCTGGTCTCAGCTGGTTTGCTCCTATAGATAGGGATCAGCTGGGGATTTGGCCGCTGGGCTCTACTGGGCAGCCTAACTCTGTTCCGCATGTCTCTCATCCTCTTCCTTGGATAAGCGAGTAAAGCTGGGCAAGTTCTCACAACAGCAGCTAAAGTGCTAGGGAGTACATTCAATAGTGCAAACATCATTTGGACCTTTTGTTGCATTGTGTTCACTAATGTTTCACTGACCAAGCAAGTCATATCATCAAACCACATCCCACCTCTGTGAGGGAGGGAGAAGGATAGGGAAAAACTTTCTGCCTTCTTACTGGGACGAACTACAAAGGCACATAGCAATGAGCATGGATACTGGAAGAGGTAAAGAGTTGGAGACATTAATAAAGTCTACCACAATTGTTAACCTATTTTTCTTGAGCATGGCCCTACCAAAAGTTAGTGTTCATTTTGGTAGTGTCAGCTCTAAATGCAGGCACCATTCAATCATTCATCCATCCATCCATTCATTCATTGTTCTTTTAACACATAATATTTAGCTTCACAGTATTAGTGAAATTTAATAGAAATACATCACAAGCAACACACAGAATTTTAATTTTAATTTTGGGGGGTACTGGGAGTGAACCCAGGGGCATTATACCCTCTGAGCTATCCCCCCAGCCCTATTTTATTATTTATTTTTGAAACAGGATCTATCTTGCTAAGTTGCTGAGGGTCTCACCAAGTCACTAAGGCTAGCCTCAAACCTGCTATACTCCTGTCTCAGCCTCTGAAGTACTGGGATCATAGGTGTGCACTGCCATGCCTGACTGGAATTTAAAATTTTCTAGTAGCCACATTTAGAAAAGGTAAAAGAAACAGGTAAAATTAAGTTTAATAGTATATTTTATTTAATCAAATAAATCAAAAATATTATAATTTAATATGCAATCAATATAAAAGTTATTAAGATATTTTGCATTTTTTTACTAAGTCTTAAAAAATCCAGTAAGGTCCAGCATATCAGTTTGGACCAGTCATACTTCAAGCACTAAATAGCCACTCGTAGCTAGTAACTATTATATTAGTGAAGTTATAGACTCTATACTGAAATTGGTACTGAGGATACAGACATCTGCCTTTATGGATCTTACAGTCTAGTGATAAAGACAAAAAAATAACCCAAAGCATAAGTAATTGTAACTGAAACTATAATGAAACCAAATAGGATGATAAAATGGAAAATAACAAGAAAATTCATTTAAATAGCGTGGTCATTATGAACCTTTCCAAGAAGTTCATACTTGAACTTTTTAGGGACTATTGGGTGTCTACACCTCTTGCATCTCGTCATGAAACTGTGAAGCAACTTCTCTCATTCCAACAGCTCTCTGTCACACATATCCACACAAAACTCATCAAAGTTCCCAATCCCCCAGCATGATTTAGTTAGAGACATTTCAACTTGCCTTTTCAAAATCTCCTATAGAAAGCCATCGCGGTGCTCCAAAATCTGCCAACAAAGAATCGGTTTGTCGGAAAACCAATATAGTAAAAGGATATTACCTGAGATCTTATTACCGGCTGGATAAATTTCCACATTATGACTTTACCTGATAAGAACCTAACTTTCCATGATAGAAAAGTTGAATGGCAAAGTTGTTTTTCTCTGTGCTTATCTGCTTTTTTAAAGATGTAGGTGGTTCTAGAAAGAATGCATAATGAAAGTAGATAAAAGGGAGAATATTGCTTTAGAGTTAGTACATGGAATAACAAAGGCAGAGAATGGAGAGGATGGGAAAAAAAAAAAGAAAACATGAACAGTGTTTATCTATTTTTAACCTGATTAAGCTTGAAACTGCCCAAAAGAAAGTTGTGACTTTTCCACACTGAAATATCCAAGCAAAGCTTATCAAAGAGGGCAATTTTTAAAAAGCAATTATTGTCTATTGAAGTTGCAGATAAAGTGCCCTGGCAAGAATAGGGAGATAAAGCCTTTTCTTTGTAGTCCTAAAAATAATAATAATAATTCTGATGTTTCTCTAAATATATAGACATAGCTTGAAGAACCGAAAGAGCTTTTTTTAAAAAAAAAAAGCTATGAATCACCTTGTGATTTCTTTCTTGTTTTAAATTTTGTTCTGCTTATTGCATGCCTTGTTAGTGATGATTCATTGCTTTGATTGCATAGCCCGTTGACAACAAAACTACTTGGGAGAGGTACCCTTGAGTTTCATTGTTCACCGGGCAACAAGACTAGTCCCAGGGAAGGCTCTTCGATGACGTTCTCAGCGAGCCCAGAGCACTCTCGACTTTCATTCAGTTGTGATCAATACTCGCCTCTAAACAGCAAGTGGTTTAAATAGTTTTGGGGTGGTTACCATATAGATAGCAGCATACTGGATTTTAAAGCTCTGAGATGCTGTTTTCACAAGAAATTACTGAAAACTACAGCTATGACTCTGTGTTTTCATACTAGACACTTTAGAAAATGACTATAATTACATAGAGAAGAGAGTCCAGATTACATGGGTGGGCTTTTTTACACTTTAAATTACAAAACTGTATTTGTGCATCTACTCCAGTTTCACATGAACAATTTAAACCAGAACAGCAATGTGAGTCTTGTGTTTAGCAACGAAGGAGCATTTTAGATTAACCATTGCCAGTATCATTTTTTTTAACCAGCAGATATATGACAGGTACCTCCCCTTACCCCCCCATCCTGCATCTGACATTCTGGATTTTAACATTGAAATATTTAGGATCATTTCATTTCATTGAGATATTTTCAGATGAGGATTAAAAATAAAGTGAAAAGACCCAAGTAGTAGTAAAACTAATTGGAAATTAGTGCTTTATGAATTGGTGCTTTCTGAATTAAAAAAAAAAGGCAACTGTAATAAGGAAGATATTATGAGATTGAGAGCTATGGCTTCGTCCTGGGGTCAGGGGTCAGCAGGTGGGTAGAGAACTTTGATTCATGTAATATAATAGAGAGGTTGGGACTAGAAACATCATCATAAATCAAGGACAAAAAATGGCCCTATGAAAAGGGAGTGCCTGCCGGGCGTGGTGGCGCACGCTTGTAATCCCAGTACTTTGGGAGGCGGAGACCGGAGGATCCGGGTTCGTGGCCAGCCTCAGCGTGCGCACGTGCGCACGCTCTCTCTCTCTGTCTCTCTCTGTCTCTCTCTCTCTCTCTACTTAGTGAGGCCTCCGCAACTTCGTGAGACCCGGTTTCAAAATAAAGCATAAAAAAATAGGGCCAGGGGCGTAGCGCGGAGGTAGAACGCCCCTGTATTCAATCCCCGGTACCGCAAAAAAAAAAAAAAAAGAAAAGGGAGTGCCTCCACTGAACAGATAAAGTCACTTAGTAATGAATGAGAAACTTTACTAGTAGATTGAAGAGCAAGGATGGGTGGGTGCTTGAGCATGTGCACATGTAAAAGCTTGAGAACTGGCTTAAAACAGTTTAAGCTGAAGTCAATGAATAAGTTGTTCCTTGAAAATTAAGTATTTTATATCACCATGGTTTAGAAAAAGAAAAGCACATCATAAATACTTATTGGGTGGGTGAATGAATGAATGAATGAATGTTACCTAGTTAAACAAATTTTACTATGTATTCACCTATTTCTGGATATGAAGCTCCTTCAAAAGAAAGGAAAATCTAAGCATTAGGCAGCCTTTCAAATACAACTACTTGTGTGCATGGGCGGAGACACACACACACACACACACACCTACTGCAGGAAGTTACTCCTGCCGCTACTGCTGTGTCTTGTAGCTCAGGTTAAACCCCACCAACTGCAGGAAAGTGACTAGAGCTAAATATAGGTGGGAAAAGAGGGGCACCATTTTGAATATCCTGGGTTTGAACCACAACTCCAGTCTTTAAACTGTGGCCTGAACAGTTACAAAAGAAAGAAGATGGAATTTTAATTCTAATATGCTCATTATGTGAACAAACTGCACAGCTGCTGGCTCCTTTCAATGCATCGTGTTAGCTGAAAATTAAGGATAACAATCTAAATCAAGGAGCATTTTCTCATGTGTACATTGAGAACATGAATACCTTGCAAACAGAAGTCATTCAAAAAAGAAAAAAAGCTCACAAATTTGAAGCTTATAGTTGAAAGCTCACCTATGACATTTTTTGGTAATCTTAATCTCCAATTGCCTTTGACATTTCTTAATTTCCAGTAGAGTGCTCAAAATGGGAAAAGCATAGTCTATGTCTATGAAGAGCTCTCAAACCTAACAGTGGAGTAAGCAAAAATATTTTAAAACAGCCACGCACACATTGATAATTACATATCTGAAACTGACATCAAGTCTAGATTGCTTTTGTCATTCAACAAAGCAGTGATACAGAAAAGCACTACAAGATAGAGTTGAAGGAATTCTATGGAATAACCTAATTACTAAAAAAGAGAGAGAGCAAGACAGAGAGGCATTGACTGAGAACTGCGTTCTTTGCCTTTCCTTCCAGGTAAGGTCATCTAAACAGAAAATGAAGAGTAGTAGACCAGCTTTTTTCTCATGGTTTCTTTAGGCTCACTCTTGAGATTTTGGACTTCTTTGGGGTTTAGCTTCTTGCTTACTGGAATAGTGATCATGTAGTGAAATATGGAAACTATACCAAGGCCAATCCTCTAATATCCTAATGTTCTTCCCGTTGAGCCAAAGCACCGAAGCTTTACTGGCCTGAGTTTGTGTGATCCATAGAAGCACTATGAAGTGAGCTCTAGACCCACCTCTAGCCAAGCAAAAGCTACCAACATTTTGCTAGGAAAATTCTTTTCCAATAATGAGATAGATGTAAGGCCGATATTCAGACATGGGAAAGTTTCATTCATTCAATAAGTAATAATCAAGCAATTTCTTTATTGAAATAGATTTTTTGTCTCTAGACAAACCCTTGACATTTCTATAGGAGGGAACTCTGTTTCCATATGATCATCTTTTTGTGTTTGCACTTGTATGTTGAAAGATGCATTTTTAGAAGCTTAAAATTGTAAATTATTTTAAGAATTTGAGAATTTAAAGAATTTAAGTTTGTTAAGTTGATTAATGGGCAGATACAATATTGCTTTTAGAAAATTTATATCCTGGCAGTGCTTATGTGTTTCTCTGCTTCTCTTTCCTCTAGCTTGCCTGTTAATTAACACTTCTTCTGATTTGCATGCAGGGTGCCGGGGTTTTCATTTTTAGTTGAAAATCTAGTCCTCATTTACATAGAAAACTACTATCATACTAGAAATGAGAGTCCAGATTAATGAACAAACTTGGCCGGTGTGTGTGGTGTGAGTCTGTGTACCGCATATGTATGAAAAAGGACTTTGGAAAAAGAATTCCAAAATCATATGGTCTTAGGCACGATGAAAGCATACATTCAGTGAATATCAACCCACATTAAATATTAAAATCACCTGGGGAACGTCTGAGACTCAGTTTCTCCAACCCAGATCAATTGAACCAGATCTGTGAAGATGAGGTCTGGGAATTGGTGTTTTGTTTTGTTTTATTTTTAACCCAGGTATATTCAAAGTGCAAGGTTTAAAAATACCTATTTTAGTCCAAACTGTTTTTGTGTGGATAGAAAAAGTAAGCATTATTCAGGAAGAGATAATTTACCTGAGGCCATAGGAGAGCCTCAGTTGGAAGTCACATTACCTATCCCCAGTTCAGAGCTCTTTTATAAAAACCCAGTACTCATATTCTGTTTCGATTTTTACTTATTTGAACTTTCCATTGATAAAAAACATTAACAGAAAGAACCACACATCTTTAAACTTTTATGAATTTTTCTGTGCACTAGAAAAAAAGATGCTGTGCAGTTGTGTAAGTTAGCACATGAATTTCCTGCACTTTCCAGCATAGTTTACCTCCTTGCCTTCCATCAAAAATGAGTCTTTCATTATCAGGAAGAGTTTTTGAAACATATTTATAACTTTGACTTTACACAAAACAAGTAGGTATCTTATATCATTTTACCATATGTAGACCCATTTTTTAAGTCATTGTATAAATTACGTGTAAATCACTTTCTGAGAAAGCAGTGCCAATAACATGGTCCCAGAGACAGCAGTACTAAAGTCAGAGACAATTAAACATTTTCTTGTTCTTCAACATCTATCTTTCATGTGGGGATCTGTTGAGCCCATCAAAGTCTAAAATACTTCAACTTAGCATAATATTACTGTACCAATTGTTATATGGCACCTGTTTTATCATGAGGAGAGATGGAAAAGTGTATCTAAATTCATCATACCTTGCTCAGAAGTAAGGCAGCTCTGTCTTTCCAAAGCCAGAAATAAATGAAAATGATAGCAGATAAAGGCTAGGAGCATTTTTCTCTTTTGCACTCATGCAAAATATTATGTGTAGTGATCATCATCATGCATTGAGCATCCACTGGAGGCTAAACGTTCTGTTGTAGGCCCAGGAATGGAGAAGGCAGAGTCTCTGCACTCAGACCAAAATCAAACAAAATACTTTAATGTAGTTGGAGAGGATCCAAGATGGCGATGGAGTAGGGACCCCGTAGAGGAGCCTGTCTCAAAGTCACCTCGGGGGCTCCGAACTGAAAAACATTTCACTTCCAAAGAAGAACCAAAAACCTATAGCCAGCAACCTGAGACTGACCTCACAGACATCAAGACAACCAGCCACAGAATCCCACGACCCCATGAGGGCAGGATCGGAAAGGACGATTACAGCCATCTCCCTGCGACCCTGCAGCTGCGGCTTTGGTGTAGCCTACCTCCTCACATAGTGATTCAGGGCAGGGAACCAGAGCAGAACTCTGTGAGTTGCAGGGCTGTCCCAGCGGACAATTGTGAGTTCGTCCCACAATTGTGGCTATCTGAGCGTGGGTTCATCTCTGCGGCTGATTGTCCCAGCAGCCATCTCAGCATGGGTTCCTCCCTGCAGCCTATCATCCCAGCAGTCAATCATGGGTTCATCCCCGCAGTCGTCCCAGCAGCCGATCATAAGTTACAGGGCTGTTCCAGTGGGAGACCATCCCAGCGGGAGACTGCCACATGTGCCCACAGGGACCAGAGGAGTGTGTGGCAATGAAATAGACTCGTGTGGGTCTGAGACTTTGCAAATCACCCACATGGAGGTGGGGCGGGGGCTACATTTGGACACAGCATAGAAGCAAATAGGCAGGCAGCCCCTAGAGACATTCAGGCAGGAGGGAACCACAGCCTGCAGTGTACAGAGCCCATTGGGTCTCCAGGGACCAACATTGGGTACCCAGCCTTGCTGGGTGGGGGTAATAACTCAGCCTACCGAGGTACAAGCTTGAAAAGAAACAAACTTGTGCCTGGCCACATTTGGGTGCTGCAAGCACCAACAGAGACCAGAGAGGGCACATGCAACTGCAACAGCCAGAACAGCAGAGGTATCTCAGGGATGAAAAGAATTGAACCATCCAAACCCAAGACCCGGAACTGTACAATTTCTCCCTGTCAGACCCTAATCACTGGGCAGAGAGTAACAGCAGTGTCATCCTGCTCAGGCCGCACCTGGAGACCAAGAGACCAGAGGTCTGGTAGGGCCCCTCTCAGTCATAGCTTCAGGCTGGGAACTGGACACTCTCACCGCCAGCAGAGTCTATACTTGGCACACATGAATGCCAGTGACTACCGTACCTCCCATGATATTAACAAGCAGATCAGGGGCAGTGTACCAGGGGCCACCAAAGCACAGCAGCCAAGCCACAAGCTCAGAACATAGCAATCGCTGGCTTCGCTGAGCCTAAGCCCACTGGCCACAGTAGCCAGAGCTCAGTGCTCTGCAGTATCAAGGGCTCACAATCCGCAGAGCAGCAGCAGTGGCTGTCAGGCATTAAATCCCAACCAGCAGGCTGCAGGCTCTGAACATAATATCACAATCTCTAGCCTAGCAGAGTTTGGGCCTGGAGAGCATGGCAGCCGCTGGCAAATCAGAGACTCCTCCTTGCCTGCACTAAGAACTATATCTAGTTAAAGATGCTCTGAGGGACAAACTCAAGAGATTGTTTATATGAGTCAGATAGGTACAGGCAAATATATACCCCCCAACATAGACCTTATTATATAGGGATAACAAATAGACACAGGTCTTATACACAAAAAGCAAGAAGATTCTGAGACAACAGAAACACAAAATTGAGAACACCAAAAATATGAGAATGAGGAACAGCAAGGAAACAATAAACTCTCACAATGCAACAACAAGGGAGATTACCGATACTGATCTGCAGGGAATGCAAGATGGAGAATTCCGAATTCTGATCTTCAGAATGATGAAAGGCCTCAAAGAAAGCATACAGGAGATGAAGGACTAAATTGAGGCTCTAAGAAAGAACCAGAAAGAAACTTTGAACAAAATGAAGGAGTCAATAAATGAATTGAAGACTGCACTAGAAACCAACTCTGGCAGGCTCGACCACATGGAAAACAGGGTATCACTCCTGGAAGGCAGTTCATTCAAAACTGAAAACACAGTCAATGATATACAGAGGATATTACAACAACACACCCTAACCATCCAAGAAAGACAGGATAATTCAAGAAGTCCTAATCTAAGGATAAAAGGCATTGAAGAAGGTTTAGAAGCACAGACTAAGGGCATCAGAAACCTCTTCAGAGAAATAATTCCAGAGAATTTTCCAAACATAGAAAAAGACTTGGACATTCATATACAGGAGACATACAGAACACCATTAAGACAAGACCAAAAATGGACCTCCCCATGCCACGTAGTAATCAAAATGACTAACATAGAGGCCAAGGAAATAATCTTAAAAGCAGCAAGAGCAAAAGAACAGGTGACATACAGGGGCAAAACAATAAAAATCACGCCAGACTTTTCAACCTTAGTCATGAATGCCAGGAGGGATTGGTTTGAAGTACTCCAGACCCTGGAAGAAAACAACTTCCAACCAAGACTGATATACCCAGTAAAAATATCATTCAAAATTGATGGAGAAATAAAAATGTTCCAAGACAAGCAAAAACTTAAATTCATGATGACCAAGTCAGCACTAGAGAAAATCCTAAAAAAAAAAAAACCACAAAGAAGAAAAAAGCAAGTTCCTGAAACAAGGAAGAGGTGAACTCCACCAGGTGGGCAACTAAGCAAGGAGATAGGACACTACATCAAACAGAAAATAGAACTCAAAATGACAGGAAACAAAAATCATATTTCAATAATAACATTGAATGTCAAAGGTCTTAACTCCCCAATTAAAAGACATAGACTGGCAATGTGGATTAAAAAGTATAACCCAACTATATGCTGCTTACAAGAAACTCACCTTCTAGCCAAAGATATCCATATGCTAAAGGTGAAAGGATGGAAAAAGATATACCATGCAAACAAAGATTGAAAACAAACGGGGTAGCAACGCTTATACCTAACAAAACAGACTTTAAGCTAAAATACATCAGATGAGACAAAGCGGGACACTTCTTACTAATGAAAGGAACAATCCAACAAGAAGATATGTTAATAGTAAACATTTATGCCCCAAATGTGGGTGCACCCACATTCTCAAAACAAAGTCTTTGGGACATCAGGTCTCAAATAGACCCAAATACAATAGTATTGGGAGATTTCAACACACCATTCACGCCACTAGATCGATCCTCTAGACAAAAGATGAGTAAAGACTCTTCAGACCTAAAGAAAACTATAGACCAAATGGGTCTAATAGACATATACAGAATACTTCAACCAACAACAGCTGAATACACATTCTTCTCAGCTGCCTACAGAACCTTCTCCAAAATAGACCACATCCTGGGCCAGCAAATTCAAAAGATGTAATATAATTTCCTGCATCTTCTCAGATTGCAGTGGAATGAAAGTAGAAATTAACAACAGGAAGACCAAAAGTAATCACATAAGTTCATGGAGACTGAATGATACACTCTTGAATGAGGACTGGATCAGAAAAAATAAGGGGAGAAATAAAAAAAAATTCCTGGAATTAAACGAAAATAGAGACATGACATACCAAAATATATAGGACACTTTGTTTTTTTTTTTTGCGGTACTGGGGATTGAACCCAGGGGCATTTTGCCTCTGAGCTATACCCCCAGCCCCATTTTTTTATTCTTTTTTTTTGAAACAGGGTCTCCCTAAGATGTGGACAGCCTCACTAAGTAGCTGAGGCTGGCCATGAACCCGGATCCTCCAGTCTCAGCCTCCCAAGTACTGGGATTACAAGCGTGTGCCACCATGCTTGGCTCTATAGGACACTTTGAAGATGGTGTTAAGAGGAAAATTTATAGCACTGAGTACACACATAAGAAAAACAGAAAGTCGCCAAATAAACAACCTAATGTCACACCTCAAGGACCTAGAAACACAGGAACAGTTGAAACCCAAAGCCAGTAGAAGGCAGGAAATAATTAAAATCAGAGCAGAAATCAATGAAATAGAGAATTAAAAAAACAATACAAAGGATCAACAAAACAAGAAGCTGTTTTTTTTAAAACATTAGCAAGATTGACAAACCACTAGCTAACCTAACCATAAGATGGAGAGAATCAACCCTAATTACTAAAATCAGAAATGAAAAAGGTGATATCACCATAGATAGTGTAAAATTTATAGGATCATCAGAAACTATTCTGAAAACTTATATTCCAATAAACTGGAAAACATGGAAGAAATTGACAGATTTCTAGACACATACAACCTACCTAAATTGAACCAAGATGATATAGAAAACCTGAATCAACCAATAGCAAGCAAAGAGATAGAAACAGCAATAAAAAGTCTGCCATCAAAGAAAAACCCAGGTCCAGACTGTTTTCCAGCTGAATTCTACAAAACCTTTACAGAATAACTAAACCCAATACTTCACAAGTTATTATGTGAAATAGAAAGAGATGGAATTCTTCCAAATTCCTTCTAGGCCAAAAAAAAAAAAAAACAGAACTGCAAAAAAAAAAAAAAACAAAGTGTCCTATAGATTTTGGTATGTTGTGTCTCTGTTCCTTCGAGGCCAGCATCACATTAATACTAAAGCCAAATAAAAATACCTCAAGAAAGAAAATTACAGACCAATGTCATTGATGAACATAAATGCAAATATTCTGAACAAAATACTAACCACTCACATTGAAAATCATACCAAGAAAATTGTATATCATGACCAAGTTGGTTTTCATCCCAGGAAACCAAGGCTGGTTCAACATACACAAATCAATACATGTTATTCACCACATAAATCAAACTAAGAACAAGCACATGATCATCTCAATAGATGATGAAAAGCATTTGATAAAATCCAACACCCACTCATGTTAAATACTCTACAGAAAATTGGAATAGAAAGAACATACCTCAGCCGGGCGTGGTGGCGCATGCTTGTAATCCCAGTACTTTGGGAGGCAGAGACCGGAGGATCCGGGTTCGCGGCCAGCCTCAGCTCGCTCGTTCTCTCTCTCGCTGTCTCTCTCTCTCTCTCTCTCTCTCTCAATCTTTCCTTAGTGAGGCCCTCCGCAACTTCGTGAGACCCGGTTTCAAAATAAAGTATAAAAAATAGGGCCGGGGGCATAGCGTGGAGGTAGAATGCCCCTGCGTTCAATCCCCGGTACCGCAAAAAAATAAATAAATACATAAAAAAAGAACATACCTCAACATCATTAATATATAATAAACCTAAATCCATCATTATACTGAACAGGGAAAAACTGCAGGAATTCCCTTTAAAATCGGGAACAAGACAAGGATGCCCACTATCACCACTCCTTTTCAATATAGTCCTCAAGACTCTTGCCAGAGCAATAAGACAAGAGAAGGATATCAAATGATATCAAATTCAAATAGGAAAAAAATAATTAAATTATCACTATTTGCAGATGATATGATCTTATACCTAGAAGACCCCAAAAACTAGAGAAGGGTCATATGTTTTCTCTAATATGCATAACCTAGGGAGTAGTTGGGATACTAGAGGGACTCCAGACAATGGAGGAGAAACCTCAGTGGAGCCAGGGAGGTGGTCTAAGGGAAGGGGAAGGGGAAGAATGAAGTTCATTAATGGAATTACTACCATCGGCTTTGAGTACATATGAGAATGTACCACCATCAATCTCAGTACTCTGTATTGGAAGCGGGGGGACGGGGAGGTGGGGGAGCACCAAGTGCTGTGTGCATGCATGTTACTGTCAATTTGATTTTCATTGTGATGTGAGACTATAATGCACCAGTAAAAGCACATTTTAAAAATAAATTTAAAAAATAAAATAAATAAAAAATCAAAAACTTTCCAGAGATAATTATTTATATTAAAATAAATAAAGTAGTTGGAAGGAAAGAATAAGTGTGTGTGTGTGTGTGTGTGTGTGTGTGTGTGTGTGTGTGTGTGTGTGTTACTGGGGATTGAACCCAGAGGCATTCTCCCTCCGATCTATATACCCAGTGCTTTTTAGTTTTTGTTTTGAAACAGGGTTTCACTAGGTTGCTGAGAGTCTCACTAAATTGCTGAGGCTGGTTTCAAACCCACAATTCTCCTGCATCAGCCTCCCAAGTACTGGGATTACAGGGGTGGGCCACCACACCCAACCCTGGTTTTTTTTTTAATTTTTATTCAATATTGAGAAAAACACATAAAGCACACATAAATGATAAATCATATACTCTTAATGAAAAAAATCCATTTTAAAGAAATACCAAATGTTTGTACTATAATTATAGAATGAATATTAATTTTCATGGAAAAGGACAAATCCAATTTTATCAAAAACTAATAAATAAATGAAAGAAAAATATTAACCAACTGAAACATCCTACACATGAAAAGCAGTGTTATTCCCCTATAGGAAAACAGCATGGATGAAAAGGCAAATCTAAGAATCTGCTGCTGGTCCATCATTCAGTTAAGTGCTCCCTCTCTCTCACTTTCCCTCTCTCTCACTTTCTCTCTCTCTCTCTCTCTCTCTCTCTCTCTCTCTCTCTCGTGTGTGTGTATGAACAAAATAAATGGTGCAGCTTCAGCCTACCCTTTGGAGATTAAGTTACAGGGAAAATGAAATCATGACTAACCTCCTGATGGAATTTCATATTTTGCTTGAAAAGCAATTGAGTATCAAATCATGATTCACAGGTTTCCTAAAATATCTTTTAGTACTCCAGGGGAAAAGTATAAAATAGCCTGCTCTCTGATTTTTTTAAGGGAAGTATTTTTAGTCATTCTCAACATGCATTTCATGAAGGAGACTTCCTTTGTATCTTTTCTTTCTTTCTACATTTTTTTTAATTTTACAAATTACCCAACAGATTCAACATGCTGAGAAAATTGGGGAAAATTTTTATAACTGAACAACAGTCGGTGGAAACCCAAAGGTAATTACTTTTTGTATCAATATGCCTTAGGCAAACTTCAAATTTGTTTTTAAGAAACAGAAGGTTAAGCCTGCTCAAGAATTTTGTTCATGTACAAAATTTGCATTCTCTATCCTGGTCTCTCATTTTCTGGATCTCTTCAGTCTTCATTCTATATACCTCTCTCCAGTTTGGAAAACTTTATCTAGCTGCAGCTAACACAGTCAGAAGCCCTGGAGAAGCATGTATGCCTCATCCTCCCATTTAGCATAACATATCCCAGCCTCACTAGTTCATTGCTTGTAGGTTTTCTTTGCATGTTCTCATGTTAGGCTACATTAGGAAATAGTTCTCTTATTCTGAGTGATGTCATTACATAACATAAGATAACATAGCATGCCTACTTTGGGATCACTAACAGCTATCTAGAATCTAGAAATCAATTTATATTGGGGGTAACTATTTTCCAAAATAAACAGTCTCTCCTCAGAAAGGCTTTAGCTGTTAGTTATTCAAAGTACTAAATTTTTATTCTATTTTTAAATATAAATCATTTCTAAGAAGAAATATAAAATATTTAAAAATATAAGTGATAATAACAAACATCATGTATGAGTGTTTGTCCATCTAACTCAAGATTTATCTGAGAGTTCTATATATCATGCATACCAGCTCCTTTATAATTAATCTGTGCGGTGTATATTTGTGATTAGAACATGGTTCCTATTTTTCCCCGTTTGTTGACAAAGCAATAATATCTCACGTTGTTCACTTATAATCTTATAGAAAAAATGATAACCTAGACATTGTGAAAGAAAATGAACTGAACTTTAAAAAAAACAGAATTGAATTATCAATATCAGTACAATCAAAGATATCTGAACCTCCACTACTTGCATGACATTCTGCTATAGGGTACAAAAAAATTCCTAAAACACATCCTTGCCTTCAATATACTTGTAATTCAGAAAATAAAATACGAAGGAATAATTTATAATACAAGGCGCTTCATGAATTATTATAAGGAAATTGTTCATTCATTGAATAATTATTTATCGAGTGCCTAGTACATATTAAGCACTCTGCTAAATGCTGGACGTCTAAAAATGAGATAAACAAAGGGGGTCACTATCTTCTAGGGAGATGAGGCTGGATATTAACACAGGGTTTGGAACATGGGAGGCCATCAGAGAGTTTTAGTTTGTATCCTAAGAACACTGGGAAGGCAGCTGGATGTGGTGATGCACACCTGTAATCCCTGTACATGGGAGGCCAAGACAGGAGGATCACAGGTTTGAGGCCAGCCTTAGCAAGTTAGCAAAGCTCTCAGCAACTTAGCAAGACCCTGTTCAAAATAAAGAAAAAAATAGGGTTGGTAGTGGAGCTCAGAGGTAGAACATCCCTGGTAGCATACAAAAACAAGAGAACACCGGCAAGGCATTGAAATTTTTCAACAAGGGACTGACACTGATCAATGGTGTATTTTTAAAAGAACTCTCTAAATACCATGAGAATATTATGGAGGGAAACAAAATGCATGATGGAGAGAAATATAATCCATACTGTATTCTAGGCAATAGACACTCTTTGTGGTGGCATTAAGGAAGAGAAAAAAGAGGAGGCTATAGAAAGAAAAGTGTCAAAGTATAGATTTGAAAATTATTTAGGAGTTAAAATCAAAAGGATTGGACGATTAGATGCCTGAAGGAGAAAAGAAAGTTGAGATCTACTCTGATTCCTTTTCAAAAGATTGAAGAACTTGTTTGTTTACTTATACAACCGATGGCTGATGGTGCTATTTACAAGAGAATACAACACTGGAGGGAGGCTGTGTTTGAGAGAAAGGATTTTATGGGCTATTACAGACAAATTCAGTTTGAAGAGTCTTCAAAACATCCAACATAAGATGTCAGCTATTCAGTTAGAAGTTAAAATCTAGAGATAAGAGGAGAAATTAAGCTAAGGATGAGATTTGTGTTAGAATATAGAATGTCCCCTTGGGGGGGGAGCTTATGTATCGGCAATGCAAAAATGTTCAGAGGTGAAATAATTGAATCCGGGCTCTAATCTCATCGATGGATAAATCCGCTGAAGGATTAATAATTTCAGTGGATTTACTGGGTGGTAACATAGGAAGGTAGTGTGTGGCTGAAGGAGGTGGGTCGCTGGGGTTGTGGCCTGAGGGACTGTATTTTTACTTGGTCACTTCCTACATTTCTCACTCTGCTTCTGGCTGCCCTGACTGAGAGTGGCTTCTCTCCACCACATACCCTGTGCTGCAGTTTCTGCCTTGGAGCTGGGTGACTGTGGACTGAAACTTCTGAAACCATGAGTCCCAATAAACCTTTCCCCCTCTAAATTGTGCTTGTCAGGTATTTTAATCATGACAAGTGGAAGAGTGAGCTAAAACAATTTGAGCATCATCAAATACTATCAGACTTTGATAAGCTCTTTTATTAGCAAATACAGTGGATAATAAAGTGGTGTAGATTAGAGTTCTTATTATTAAAATATAAGAATCTGGAACGATTTTATGTGAGAGGAGGGCTGAATCATGAAAAAATGTTGGAATATGGAGAAGAAGAGAGATAATTAGAAATTAATGATAAGGTTGGTATATAATAAAAATATAAATAAATAGTTTGAAAGTATCTTTTTTTTACTTCAAGTGACAGAAATTCCAACCCAAGTTGGCTTAAACAAAAAGAAATCTATATACTTGCATGTAACTGAAGAGTTCAGGGTGTATTTCTCCCACAATCAAGTCTCAATCCAGGAGTGGAACAACATGTTTATAATCCAGTTCCTCCTCTATGTCTCAACTCTGTTTCCCTTTGTTCATTTAATTTAAAGTAGTTTATTTTCTCATGGTCCCAAGATAACTGCCAGTAGTTTCAGAGGTTGTGTGTTTACATGCCCATATTCTACAAGAATGTTTTTCTGGGCAGTAAAAGCCCCAAAATGGAGCTCCATTGACCTATTAAGGTCCCTTTTCCTCCCCGTCATTGTAGATATTGAGATACATTTACTACCTTGAGATAATGCACCTCTGGAATGAGGATAAATCCTCCCACCAAACCACCTAGAATGTTAGGAAGGGGTTAGGACATTCAGAAGGGTCCATAATATAGAGACACCCTATGCCAGGTAGCAACCTTGGACTTAATCCAGTAAACTAAAAAGAACTCCGTGTTTGTTATTGTTTGTTTGTTTGTTTGTTTGCTCCAGTATTGGGGATTAGACCCTGGGCTTCACAATGCTAGGCAAGCCTTCTACCACTAAGATACATCCCAAGACATTTTAAACTTTATTTTGTGACAGGGTCTCACTAAGTTGCCAGGCTGACCTCGGACTTATGATCCTCCTGTTTCAGCCACCTGAGTAGCTGGGATTGTAGGTGTGTATCAACACACCCAACAGCTCTTGTGTTTTGAACAGAAGTAGGATCCAGTGAAATTGATGTTTTCAGATGTTAAGCCTTAAGGTGATCATAGGACATGCTTGCAGTGTTTAAGAAAAAAGAAATCTGTTAAAGAGTCTCTAACAATAGTCTAGAAAAAGAGTAAGAGCTGGGTTGTGACAGATGAAATGATGAAAGGAAGACAGTAGTAAAGTAATGGATATGAAAATTATTTCATAGAAAAAAATCCACAAGACTCAGAAAGATCATAAGAAAGAACTCTGAGGTGAAACTTCCGTCTCTCCCACTAAGATTCTGAGTAATGTGATAGTTTTGGCACCAAGGCAAAGATGAGCTCTTACCTTTTTCCTGCCTTCATACTGGCCACTCTTCTTCCAAACCTACCCTGAGCTAGGTATTCCATTCCATTTTGTTTTAGTCAGTTGCTTTCATATTGTGTCTCATTAGTTCCCACATGCAGAACTCTCCTAGAAGTCAAAAAGATGGCAAATCTCCACCTCTGGTAGAGAAAGCATGTCTGGTCCTCAACTCTGCAGAATGAGAACTTCCCTCATTGAAGATTAGACTCTGAGGACTTACAGGAAAGATTTTTACCACAATCATTCCAGTGGCATTTACTTTTTTTTTTTTTTTTTTTTTTGCAGTACCGGGGATTGAACCCAGGGGCGTTCTACCTCCGCGCTACACCCCCAGCCCTATTTTTTATACTTTATTTTGAAACTGGGTCTCACGAAGTTGCGGAGGGCCTCATTAAGTAGAGAGAGAAAGAGAAAGAGAGAGAGAGAGAGCTGAGGCTGGCGGCGGCGAACCTGGATCCTCCGGTCTCCACCTCCCAAAGTAGTGGGATTACAAGCGTGCGCCACCATGCCCGGCTGGCATTTACTTTTTAGCAATCTTTTTTGAGAGTTTTGTCAACCAGCAACACTTCTCTTAGCAAAAAATAGAAAACCCAGGGTTTGAAACAAGTAGATTCTGGAGTCAGTGAGGTTGGTTTAGCCATCCATCAATAACAGGGTCTGCAGCTTTGTTACTCTGGATTTTTATTGTACTCTACATTGTAATGACAGGATGGCTGCTCTGCCTACAAGTATCCCATCCTCATCCAAGGCAAGCAAGCGGGCGAACAAAAAAGAGGAGCAGGCGTCTTCTATTTATCAGTCAAGCAAAATTCTGCCAGGATTTCTTACCCAGCATCCTTCACATAGCTGTGGGCCAGAATATGACCACTCTGATTTCTGTTTGTGAGACACAGCAAGGAAGAAGATAGGAATGGTTTGGAGGTAGCCAGGAAACAGGGTCTTCCATGAGAATTGTTATACCATGTGCTTTGTGTTTGCATGTGTGGTACACTCTTGTCATTTTATATTTGATCTTGTATTTATCTATACATTTTGCTTTCTCTACCCTTTAGTAGAATACTTGCTTAATTGATTACCAATTTTAAAAATAGTTGCTATATTCTCTTTTTCTGTTCACATGAGCAACTTTAGATCAACTCACTCAGCAAAGATGCTAGAATTTTTAGTTTCCCTGAGTAGGCAACACATATTGACCAGAAAGGATATTATTCTTGTTTATGCCTAATTATCTTGGCAAGCATTACCCATGTGAAAGAAAATATAGCAAATCTACCAGATGATTCCAGGGGGATTTAGTAAAAGTATCCCATTTTATCTTTCATGGGTTATGATAGAGTTTCATGTAAAGATATATTTCCAAGAGACCTCATCAACCTGACTTAGAAATCCAGCACCGAAATGTAGCACCTGCACATCAAAAATAAATTTGGTAATTATAACACTTGATGCAATGTTTAGAAAAAATAGTCAATTAAAGCAATAGGAATTCTACCAGAATTCTCTGCAGGCAGCATCATCATGCAATTCTGACTTCATAATGACATGAAATTTTAAATGACAACTGTGCTAAATTGGGGAGTAGCAAACCCAGCCAAGTTAAATTTAGTAACGCTGCTAGTTTACTGAAAATAACCTTCTCCATGTCAGGTTCTCTATGAGATTACAGGTGACCCACTATTTGTTTTTCTGTCCTGTTTAGAGATAATCAGTTACCTACGGGCTTAAGCATTGGAGGCTTCTCTTCTCCACGGCATTTCTGGGATCCACCTCACGAGTCTCCTTGGAAATTAGAGTCGGCCATATAAATTCTTCTTGAAAGTTTCCATCGTATATGTTCAAAGCTTTCTGGATGCGCATAAGGACCTGAAGGTAAGTGAATGTTGGAGGTAACACACATACGTGTGTAACTTCATTATGTTAAAAGTGAATAATATATGTCTTTAAATATTCAAAAGTAAAAGTAGATATTAAATGTAAGAAAAATAGCTACCTGTGTGAAGTTCCACAGCAAAAAGAGGAAATAAATGAAATACAACATTTAAAGCTCTATGTCATGCAAATGTAAATATGGAAAGGCACAGTAGAATTGTGATATCTGATCATCAGTTTCTCACTAAAAAGCATGATGGACAGTGGTTCTGAAACTTTAATGTGTCTGAGAGTGACAGGAAGGTGAGTGGGAGGTCTGTAGAATGCTGACTCCTAGGCGTATTTCACAGACACTTTGATTAACTGTGGCCCAGGAATCTGGGTTTTTACAGTTACTCAGCCCTAAGTGATCTTGGTGCAGGTGAGCTTTTTAAGAAACAATGAAATTGGAATTCAAAATAATATACTTTTCATTTTCAAACTTTGTTAAACTTGGACATTTATGTTATTTGTTTCCTTTAGTCACATGAATAAATAGGAAGGAGTAATTTTAGCACAAAGGTACTAAATTAGTGCTCCCTTTTAATCCCCAATTTGAATTATTACTCTCATTAATATTCCTGTTTAAAGATGAATGTGATAAGCTAATTCCCAGGTATTCCTATCTTCTCTCCTTCAGAGTAATAGCCCTCTCATCGTTCTCTTTAACTATTGATCTGTCCTGTGTAGTGTTTTAATTCATTTAGGTGTTTATTTAGGGGTTATTGGATCTAATTATAAGAACTGTCTAGAAGATTAAAAAAATAACGAACTATTACCAAGGTTGGCTAAGCATTTTTACATTTTGAGGGTTGTATCTTTCTTCTCATTTTGAAAACTCAGGATTAGGTTTCTAAAGGATAAATCTTAATATGTCTATTATTACTTTTATTATTGTAGATAAGAACTTGTAAGTCATGTGATACATTTGTGATAGGGTACGTGTACATTCAGTGACTTATCACTTCATTTTATTTCTGCTTCCTATATCTCATTTAGAAACTTTGTTTTTATTATTTGGAATTTTAACTTTTAAAAAGATTTGCTTTTTTATTCTCATGAAAGAAGTGATTAGTTGGGCTGTATTCAGATTTTAAGTTGGGATGATTTCTTTTTTTATTTCATTTCATTTATTGGTGCATTGTAGTTACACATTTTGATAGGTGTCAGGGTATCAGAAGCATGCATGCACACATTGCTCATTTAGCCCTCCCTCAAATCCCACCCTATTCCCTCCCCCTTCCCTCCTTTCCACCCTCAGCATAATGACTGACTCTCATAAGTTTGTGTACATATATCGTGTGCATTAGTGTATTTCCCTCTTCCCCCCTCCCAACTCCCTCAGTTAGGTCTCCTTCTTTGCTCAGCTAAAGTTTTCTCCTTTTTTGTCAGGAGTTCCTTCTAAGTCCCATTCTCCCTAGCTTCCACATATTAGGGAGAACATCTGACTTTTCACTCTTTGTGACTGACTAATCTCACTTAGCGTAATGTTCTCCAGTTCCCTCCATTTCCCTGCAAATGATGTAATTTTGTTTTTCTTTATGGCTGTGTAAAATTCCATGTGTACATATCCCATAGTCTTGTAATCCATTCATCTGTTGATGGACACCTTGGCTGGTTCCAAAGTTTGGCAATTGTGAATTGTGCAGCTATAAACATAGATACACATGCATTAGTGTGGTAGTTTGGTTTCAGATCTTTTGGGTAGATGCCTAGAAGTGGTATTGCTGGTTCATATGGTAGAATCATTCCCATTCTTCTGAGGATCCTCCACACTGTTTTTCAAAGTGGTTGCCCTAATTTGTAGTCCTACCAACAGTGTATTAGAGTTCCTAGTTCTCCACATCCTCACCAGCATTTGTTGTTGTTTGTGTTTTTAATGATTGCCATTCTAATTGGGGGTAGGTGAAATCTCAGGGTAGTTTTGATATGCATCTCTCTGATTGCTAATGATGTTGAACATTTTTTCATACATTTATTGGCCATTTGTATTTCTTCTGTGAAGTGTTGATTTAGTTCACTTGCCCATTTTTTGATTGGTTTATTTGTTTTTTTAGTGGTGATTTTTTTATGTTCTCTGTATATTCTAGATATTAGTCCTCTATCAGAGGAAGAGCTGGCAAAAATCTTCTCCCATTCTGTCGGCTCTCTGTTGAGGTTCTTGATTGTTTCCTTTGCTACACAAAAGCTCTTAAGTTTAATGCAATCCCACATATTGATCCTTATTTTAATTTCCTGTGCCTTTGGGGTCTTATTAAGGAAGTCTTTACCTGTGCCTATGTGTTGAATGTTGGACCTATGCCCTTTACAAGTAGCTGCAAGGTCTCTGGTCTGATTTCTAGGTCTTTGATCCATCTTGAATCGACTCTTGTACAAGGTGAGAAAGTGGGTTTTATTTCTATTTTTCTGCATATGGTTAGCCAGTTTTGCCAACATCATTTATTGAAGAGGCTATCTTTTTTCCATTGGATGTTTTTAGCCCCTTTGTCAAAAATCAATTGGCTGTAGGTGTGTGGATTTGTTTCGGAGTCTTCTATTCTGCTCCATTGGTCTATGTGTCTGCTTTTCTGCCAGTACCATGCTGTTTTTATTACTATGGCTTTGTAGTATAGTTTGAAGTCAGGTATTGTGATGCCTTCTGCATGGTTCTTGTTGCTGAGAACTACTTTGGCTATTCTGGGTTTTTTGTTGTTTCAAATGAATTTAAGGACAGATTTTTCTATGTCAGTGAAGAATGACTTTGATAATTTAATGGGTATTGCATTGAATATGTAGATCACTTTTGGAACAATGGCCATTTTTATGATATTTAGTCTGCCTACCCAAGAGCATGGGAGATATTTCCATCTTCTAAGATCTTCTTCAATTTCTTTTTTCAGTGTTTCATAATTTTCCTTGTATAGGTCTTTACCTCCTTGGTTATGTTTATTCCCAAGTATTTTATTGTTTTGGGGGATATCGTGAGTGGAAATGTCTTCTGGATTTCTTTTTCAGTGGATTTATGGTTGGCATACAGAAAAGCTTCTGATTTTTTAAGATTGATTTTGTATCCAGACACTGCTGAATTTATTGATCAGTTCTACAAGCCTTTTAGTTGAGTTTGTTGGATCTTCTAAGTATAATATCATGTCATCTGCTAATAGAGATAGTTTCGGTTCCTCTTTTCCTATTTGAACTCCTTTTATTTCCTTCTCTTGCCTTATTGCTCTGGCTAGAGTCCCAAGTACTATATTGAAAAGGAGTGGTGACAGCGGACATCCTTGTCTTGTTCCTGTTTTTAAGGGGAACTGTCAAAGTTTTTCCCCATTCACTATGATGTTGGCTGTAGGCCTATTGTATATTGCCTTTATGATGTTGAGGTATGTTCCTTCTATTCCGATTCTCTGCAGTGTTCCTATCACGAATGGGTGTTGGATTTTGTCAAATGCTTTTTCAGCATCTATTGAAATGATCATGTGATTTTTGTCTTTAGTTCTGTTTATGTGGTGGATTACATAGATTGTTATTTGTATGTTGAACCAGCCTTGCATGCCTGGGATGAACCTGACTTGGTCACAATGATGTATGATTTTTGTGATGTAGTTTTGAATGCGCATTTGTTAGTATTTTGTTTAGAAATTTTGCGTTTAAGTTTATCAATGATATAGGTCTGTAGTTTTCTTTTCTGGAGCTGTCTTTATTTGGTTTTAGTATTAATGTGATGTTGGCTTCATAGAATGTATTTGGGATAGTCCTGTTTCTTTCTATTTCATGGAATAGATTGAGGAGTATTGGGATTAGTTGTTCTATAAAGGTTTTATGAAATTCACCCAGGAAACCATCTGGACCTGGGCTTTTCTTTGATGGTAGGCTCTTTATTGTTGCTTCAATCTCTTTAATTGCTATTGGTCAATTTATATTTTCTATATCTTGTTGATTCAACTTAGGAAGGTTGTACATTTCTAGAAATTTGTCAATTTCTTTTAGGTTTTTCATTTTGTTGGAGTATAGTTTTTAAAAGTAGTTTCTGATAATCATCTGGATTTCCATGCTGTCAGTGGTAATATCACCTTTTTCATCTCTTATTTTAGTAATTTGGGTTAATTCTCTCTTTCTTTTGGTTAGGTTGGCTAGTGTTTTATCTATCTTGTTTATTTTTTTCAAAGAACCAACTTTTGGTTTTGTTGATTTTTTGTATTGTTTTTCATTCTCTACTTTATTGATTTCTGCTCTGATTTTAATAATTTCCTATCTTCTACTGGCTTTGGGGTTAGACTGTTCCTGTTTTCAAGGGCTTTGAGGTGTGCCATTAGGTTATTTATTTGGTGATTTTCTGTTCTTCTTATGTGGGCACTCAGTGCTATGAATTTTCCTCTTAATACTGCCTTTAGGGTGTCCCAGAGATTTTGATATGTTGTGTCTCTGTTTTCGTTTGTTTCTAGGAATTTCTTAATTTCTCCCCTTATTTCTTCTCTGACCCATTCCTCATTATCAGTGTGGTGTTCAGCCTCCACGTGTTTATGAGGTTTCTCTGGGTCTTCTTATAGCTGATTTCTAGTTTCATTCCATTATGGTCTGAAAAGATGCAGGGGATTATGTCACATTTTTTGAACTTGCTAGTACTCCCTTTGTGTCTTGGATATGGTCTATTTTAGAGAAGGTTCCATAAGCAGCTGAAAAAACTGTGAATTCAGCTGTAGTTGGGTGGAATATTTTGTATGTGTCTACTAGGTCCATTTGGTTTATGGTGTTCCTTAGGTCTGAGGCATCTTTACTGACCTTTTGTCTTGAAGATCGATCTAGTGGTGTGAGAGGTGTGTTGAAGTCTCCCCATATTATTGTATTGGGATCTATGTGTGATTTAATGTCGTGAAGAGTTTCTTTTATGAAAGTGGTTGCACCTATGTTTGGGGCATAAATGTTGACTATTGTTATATCCTCTTGCTGAATTGTTCCTTTTACCAGTAAGAAATGACCTTCTTTGTCTCTTCTGATAAGTTTAGGCTTGAAGTCTAATTTGTCTGATATCATAATTGCTACTCCTGCTTGTTTTCGAGTTCTGGTAGCGTGGATTACCTTGCTCCACCCCTTCACCTTTAGTTTGTACGCATCTTTACTTGTAAGGTATGTTTCTTGCAGGCACCATATAGATGGATTGTGATTTTTAATCCATTTTGCCACCTTATGTCTTTTGATTGGGGAGTTGAGGCCATTTATATTCAGCGTGATTATTGAGAGATGGGTTTTAATTCCTAACGTTTTGAGATTTAATTTCTTTTTGAGGTAGCGTTTGTTCTTTGCCTAGTTGTTTGATGGAAATCACTGTTTCTCTGGTTCTGGCGTTTCCTTATTATTTCTTCTTTGTAATTAATCTCTTTGAGCATTTTCTCTAGTGCTGGTTTGGAAGACACAAAGTCGTTCAGCTTCTGTTTGTCATGGAAGATTTTTATTTCCCCGTCAAATTTGATAGATATCTTTGCTGGGTATATAAATCTTGGCTGAATGTTGTTTTCTTCCAGAGTTTGGAATATGTCACTCAAGGCCCTCCTGGCTTTCATGACTTGGTTTGGAAGGTTGGGAGTGATTCTTATTGGTTTGCCTCTGAATGTTATTTGGTCTTTTACTCTCACTGCCTTTAAGATTCTCTCCTTGGCCTCTACATTAGTCATTTTGATTATTATGTGGCGTGGTGAACCTCTTCTCTGATCCTGTCTATTGGGGGTTCTATATGTTTCCTGTACCTGTGTGTCAACCTCTTTGTCTATGTTTGGAAATTTTTCTAATATTACTTCTCTGAATAGATTATTGATTCCTTTGGTTTCAGCTTCTATTCCCTCTTCTATGCCTATTATTCTTATGTTTGCTCTTTTAAGACTGGCTGAGATCTCTTGAGATCTCTCTAATTCATGCTGTTAAATTGTTTTTTCTAATTTATATACTATGCGTTCATTTTTGGAGAGGTCATCTTCTAAGAATGAGATTCTGTTTTCCATGTGGTTCTAGTCTACTGTTGATGGTCTGTATTGATGCCTTCATTTAAATTATTGCATCCTTCACTTCATGCCTTCATTTAAATTATTGCATCCTTCACTTCATTCAAAGCTTCTTTTTGATTCCTGTTCAGGGTGTCAGATTCTTTGTTTATTTGATCCTTCATTCCTTTCAGGCTCTCTCTGAATTCTTTTCAGAAATCCTGTACCATTTCTACTATTAAAGTTCTGAATTTTTCTTCGGGCAATCTTTGCGCTTCTGTGTTAGTGGGTTCTGTTGTTGTGGAATTGTGGAAGCTCATTGTTTCTTTGCTATTCTTCCTTTTCATGATTTCAGGTCTCTTATGTTTATACCTTTGTTGCTTTTGGTAGCTCTCTCTCTCACACTCTGTAGGTTTTCTATGTCTAATCTCTCTCCATTTATAGTTTCTTATCCTGGAGGTAGATAGTTGCTATTAGGTGAGCCTTAAAGGTGAATAGCCTTTACTGAATGATTATTCTCACTTGCTCAGTATAATGTCCATTTGCAGGCCCAATTCTTGGTCTCCTTCAGTGATTGGGACCCTTGCCTGGTGCCTCTCACCACCTGTGCAGGTGACCAGTGCCGCTACTGTCCCTCTCACTGTAAGCATGGGTTTCCATGTTCTTCAGTTGGGCTGTTCCTATGTCTCTCTCTGTCTACACCTATGGCAGGTGCCACCAGCAGGGGGCCCCAGGCTTGTGTCTCTCTTTGCCTACAGAAGTGGTGGATGTTGCTTTGACCTGATTCTGTCCAAACATGAAACTCCATGTTTTCCACAGAGAGGGCTGGTTTGGTCCAGTTTTCCCCAGGTACCACAACTGTGTGTCCTGTGGCGATCCCCAGGGACACTATAAGGGCACTGCAACCCACGGCCTGCAAGTCTGTCCCACACAAATGTCGCCAGGGACTGTCTGTTTATTCACGCGTCTACCGTGTCCCACAGCAGACCCCACTCCCACCTCTGCCAGGGCAATCTGCACAGTCTCAGACCCCGCAAGTCCCTGTGGCTGTGCTGAGTGGTCTCCCCCTGGGGCGGATTGTTGACTTATGGTGTTGCTGAGCGCTGCTCTTAATCTCTAGGGGAGGGGGTGGGCTCAGCCGCTACCGCAGGTTCGTGTCAGGCCACTGGGTACTGGGGACTCTGCGGAGCGTGGATCGAACTGCTGCTCACTTTTGTCGCTGATGCTCTGCAATTGCCAGTTTTACAACAAATCCCTGGCTTCTTTGTTGGTGGCCTGCAGAAGTCGCAATGCCGGTAGCCACCGGCGTGGTCTGACCAAGATGGCGCTGCTGCCACTTCTGCCACTTCTGCCAACACAGCAGTTCAGGTCTGTGGCACGCAGATTCACAACAGGTCGCTGGCATCTCCGTTGGTCTTGTGTGGAAGCCACAATGCTGGTAGCCGCCAGTAAAGTCCTGCAAGATGGCGCCGCTACAACTACTGTCGCCACTGCTGTTTGGTCTCGAGTGTGGAGCAAGCCGCTGCTTGCTTTCATCTCTGCTGATCTGCAGTTGAACTTACAACAGGTCTCTGGCTTCTCTGTTGGTGGCGTGTGGAAGCTGCAATGTCAATAGCAGCCAGTGCTGTCTGGCCAAGATGGTGCCACCGCCATTCCTTAGGTAAGGTGCTTGGAGCTTTTAACATTCCTCTGTTTTGTCTTCTGGCTTTGATTCCATCGTGTTTCAACTTTTTCATTGTTTAGTTCAAGTTTTGTTTCTTTTCTTCTCCTGTCGAGAAGTTGCTTTCACGGTGATTGAGATCCAAGTCTCAAAAAGATCATAACGTGGTATCTTCCCCTAGTTGCCATCTTGGAACTTCCTCGGATGATTTCTTAAAGCTTCAGTATGAAATTATTTTATAGTGAAGAAAGAAATTTTAAATTAAAATCAATTGATTTAATTTCAGGCTTATTGATACTTTCCTCTCTCTTTCTAACAGTCTTTGTATGCATTTCTTCATATTTTATCAAATTTCTTGTCCATAAAATATGAAAAGTCAAAAAGAATCACTTCATCAAAAGAGTAAATCCCTATAGTGTCAGTTAAACATATTAGCTGTTAGTATTACACCTAAAAGATTGAATATAGTCATATGCATAAGACAGTTTTTTTCCAAGTAAACAAAATTAAAGATTTACAGAATTGGGTTAACTATCATAATAATTTCACTTGCATTTGTTATCAGAATTGTTCTCAATAGTAAGATTATCATATTTGAATATAAAATTATAAAATTTGTAGAACATAGCATCATAAAGTCCTAAAATTTCTAGAGCATAGGTTTATGATTGGATAGGTCCCCATATAAGACTTACTAAACCTTTTAGTGAAAGTCATCTGTAATATGTGAATTTCAGAAAAACATAGAAACTACTTTTTCTATTCTTTGTCTCTCTCTGTCTCTCCTGGTTTCTCTCACTGTGTCTCTCTCTTTTTTTTTCTATTCTTTTCTAGTTTTGTAGTGTTGTGTTCATGTATGTGTATGTGTTCCTATCACTCTGAACTACATTATGATGCTTGATACAATGCACCAATAAGTATATATAAAATTTTAAAAATAATAATTTTCCTTGCAGAGGAGCAGGTGGAGAGAGAATGTTATTATGTCCTCAAGTGAGCTACGTTCATTATCACTGGCATATTTATTAGACTGTTTTCTTAAATTGTGGTTCCCTAAAGAAAACTCACGAAGTAGTTTCAAGGAACCTGGCTGAGGCAGTCTCAATATGCAGCAAGCAAAGTATACAACAAAAAAATAAATTACAGAAACTTTATAGAATCAAAGAAGCATAAAGTTTTAGAGCAGTAGTAGATGGTTGCAGTCTTATAGTCTGATCCCCTCATGTACAGTATCACTTGTTTCTCTTTCAAACTTGTCATATGAAAGGCTAAAACAAAGAACACTAAACACTAATCTGGTCAGATATGATGGAACAAGGAGAAACTAAGCAGGTGTTTTTCAATAATTATTTCCTAGGTAAGGAAGTTAGGAGGAAATTTTCCTTCAAGATGAAGGTTAAAGTGGGGAAAACATCTAAGTACTTATAAGTGTAATTGAATTTTAAATTGTTAATTATTTTAGTTGTCACTAGATAACCTGTTATGTCATTAATCTAGAAATTAAAAGAGCAAATTTAAATTTAATTTGGGGTTGGTCAAATTTATCTGGAAATCTGATATTAAGAGAGAAAAAGAACCAAAGGTAAGACACAGTTTTAGAACAGCAAAGTCATCTGGGACCATCAGTAAAACAGAAAGTAGACTTAAATATGTAAGAAGCTCTTGGGAGCATTGGTGTTATTATGAAATCGAATAACAACAGAAACTGTGAGATACACAAGAAAATTCAAATGCATTTATTATTCTTAAGTTGAGTAGCCATTAAATTTATATAGCAAAAGTATAATTACCAACGTCAAAAAATATTCATAATATATGAAAATGAAAGCAATAAGTTACAAAAGCACATTATGATATGGTCCTATTTTTATTTTTAAAAAGTTGGAGATGCACAAGGAGAAAATTGAAAGTAATCGAAATATCATTTGGTGGTGCATACCTGTAATCCCAGTATTTGTGAGTCTGAGACAGCAGGATCTCAGGTTCAAGGACAGCCTAGGCAACTCAGTGAGACTTTCAGCAACCTAGTGAGACTGTTTTAAAACAAAAAATAAAAAGGGACGGGGGTGTAGCTTGGAGGTAGAATGCCTCTGGGTTCAATTCCCAATACCACAGAAAAGAATTAATATTAATGATTAACCTCACCCATGCTTTCCAAAGGATATATATATGTATATATGTATATGTGTGTGTATATATATACATACATATATATATGAATATATGAATTTCACATACATACATACATACATGAATTTCAGAAAAACATAGAAACTACTTTTTCTATTCTTTGTCTCTCTCTGTCTCTCCTGGTTTCTCTCACTGTGTCTCTCTCTTTTTTTTCTATTCTTTTCTAGTTTTGTAGTGTTGTGTTCATGTATGTTTATATGTTCCTATCACTCTGAACTACATTATGATGCTTGATACAATGCACCAATAAGTATATATAAAATTTTAAAAATAATAATTTTCCTTGCAGAGGAGCAGGTGGAGAGAGAATGTTATTATGTTCTTAAGTGAGCTACGTTCATGTGTGTGTGTGTGTGTGTGTGTGTGTGTGTGTGTGTGTGTGTAGCTTGTGGTACTGGGGATTGAACCACCCAAGGGCATTCTACATCTTAGCTACATCCCCAGCCTTATTTTATTTTTTATTTTGAAACAGAGTCTGGCTAAGTTTCTGAGGGCCTCCCTCACCAAATTACTAAGATTGGCTTTGAACCTTTGATACTTCTGTCTCAGCTTCCCAAGTACTGAGATTACAGACATGGGCCACCATACCTTACTGGATATATTCTTAATTTAACTTTAAAATGTTTCTAAGGAGCTAGAAAAATATTCAGTTATCTGAAAAATTCACTTTTTAGAACTCTAAGGGAGTCCTACTAATGGTTGTTTAAAACTAATGGTTGTTGCATAAGGCAAGGCCCTTGCATCTTATATTAAACTTATTTTGAGGATGAGAATGGTATTTCCAATTAGATCAAAATAATTTTTAAATATACTTCTTCATTGTTGGACTATTGCAGTAGAACAAAATTCTCCATATTTTCCTCTGCATCAAACGTTGATAATTTCAAATTATAGCAATCAACTCGTTGGAAATATTCTTTATTTCATATACCCAATAATTCCCAACACACTTCAAAGAATTTTTAACTGTAATAGTTTGTTCCATTTAGAGGATAATTTTTATATTTGGTTACATTAGTGTTAATATGTCTTTGTTCTTTAAATCTCTAGTGTAACATACGGTTTGCCTCACCATTATTACTACCAGCTGTGGTTGGCCTATGATTTTGTTCATTCTGTCTGAATCCAAAGCAATTAGCTCTTTAGTTTAATGACAATATTTGTTAATGGGTTTTTAGGGCCAAATTCTGCTGTTAGAGAGTGGGCGGTGCATTTGAAGATAGAATTCAGCCCTTATGTTTTAAGCATAAACTGTCTAATTTTATTTCACAATGATGGTTTTAGAGAGTTTGAGGTAGGAAAACTAAATCGTGTTTATCTGAAGTTTCTCATTTTCAAGAAACAGAAAATAAGTGACAATGTATATACTTAACAGCGAATCCACTGAAAGTTCTCTGCTACAGCTCCCTTGTGTGTGTCATTCCATAGCTGGGATATGAAATGAAATGTTAATTACTAGGCGTTGGGTACATTCTTTCATGTGGCACAGCATAAACTGAGTAATTTAAATGCAGTGAGACACTTCTGATCTTTGTATTCTTGCAGGACTTACTGAAGTGGAAAGAACCCTTGCCTGGAAGTGGCTGGGGTTCAAGGTCTAGCTCAGCTTCCTGGTAGTGGCCCGAAGTGCAGTAAATCTCTCTTCCTTTCCCTGCACCTCAGTTTCTTTGTTCCAAAATGAGACTATTGCACCAGATGACCCCAGTGGTCCCTTCTATGTAACTCTAAAATGATAAAACGGTAACTAACTTGCTTAAAAACATTGCTATGAGGAATGCACAGCGGTGATAAGGAAACTGCAATGACTTGTACTAACCAAATAAACAGCACATTAAGTCTACTAAAAGGTACTTTAAAGACATCTTGGCCTTAGGAACTTTTTTCAGTGACCTGTTAATTTTATCCTAGAGAAGAGAAATGTTTGAATGATTTAAGATACTACCGGTTATCTATTAGAAGTTTTTAAGGAGGTGAGGTTTACAAAACTTAAGGAAAAATAGTAATTGTTGAGCCATCCAACAGTGAATTGGGTGCCATGGGAGATAATGAATTTGCCATCATTATAGGAAAGAACTGTGCGTATCAATGGTTTCATGACTAGTCAAACTGACTTTCAAAGTACAAAGGCTGGAGGCAAGTATTCTGTACCTAAAGGAACTCAGAAAATATTATCGTGAGCCCTTTTTGAAATAACTATTAGCGGACAAACTCAATCCAATCAAGAAATGATTGTAGAAACTATGACAAAAGAACTGACTGTGTGCATCTAATGCATTTAACTCCACAACTAAATCTAAAATAAATATGGAGATTAGGATGACAGACTAGAACATAAAAGTACAATGTCCTGACATATAGTACTAAAACAACTGACAAAAATTTGGAGGGCACAACATAATTTTGTTTATAGAGTATATTAGCTGATGTCTTCCTTCTTAATATTTGTGAATCAGTAGATATCACTGAAACCTGACAAATTGAATTATAGAAATATAAGCATGTCTAAGAATACAGAAAAGATACTTAGGTATTAATTTTATGGGAAGGAAAGAGAAAAAATGTGTTTTTTTCTATCTACTAATAGGGAAATAAGAAATATTCTAAAGATATAAAAGAAGCCGGGCATGGTGGCGCACGCTTGTAATCCTAGTACTTGGGAGGCTGAGACCGGAGGATCTGGGTTCGTGGCCAGCCTCGGCTACTTAGTGAGGCCCTCCACAACTTAGTGAGACCCTGTTTCAAAATAAAGAATAAAAAATAGGGCTGGGGGTGTAGCTCAGAGGTATAATGCCCCTGGGTTCAGTCCCCAGTACTGCAAAAAAAAGATATAAAAGATCAAGATTATTATATAAACTTATAAACTTCCTATCCTAGTAAATATTTTTAAAAGCTACAAATATTAAGCAAGGAAAACTACCATATAATGAAAATACCTTTTCAAACTCTTTTAAGAAAACTTAAAATATCATAACAGAATATCTGTGTCAACTTTCATGTCAGTAAATGTAGAGAGATACACTTATTTCTTTAAAACAAAGTATTTTCAGATTGTGTCACAATGCAAAACCTAATTCTAAGTGCATACAAGTATACAACCAAAACTAAGTTACTTAAAATTTTGAAAAAATAGATAGCCAAAGGTGTACTCCATAAATGCTACCCAAGGAAAAAAAATAGAAATTAAAAATCCTAACATCAGAAAATGTGAACTTCAGGGCCAAAAAGCATTAACTAAGACAAAGGAGGGATTCTACAGTGAATGCTGATGGGTATAATACATAATGAAGGTGAATAATCATGAATAAGTAATAACTTTATGAGATACAATAACAATTTGTTCAGCAAATAAACTTGATTACTAAAAACATTCCAAAAAATAGAGATAGCCTATCTTTTTCAGGTGGTGAACTAAGTCTAAAAATCATCTTCTCTATTAAAGGAAGTTATTTATATTGAAATTTTCCTTTAAGAGCAAGTGTTTCTGTATCAAAACAATTTAAAATTCCCTATTAATTAAAAAGTATTTGCCTAATTAAAATTTTTTAATTATCTGCAAAAAGGGGCTATGTGTTGCTTCTCTTTCTGAGGAGAAAGATAGCCGACTTCCACTAAGGCTGTAAATGTATACGTGAAATTGATTTGAAGAAAAGTGGAATGTTCGGACCCTCCCTTCCCCCACCCCCACGTACACCCCAAACAGGTATTCTTAACAGCAGGATATAATTTCAGAGTTTCTGCAGTCAAGAGGTTTCTGCTGAGCAAAAATTCTCATTCAATTTAGGAATGCAGATTATAATAATTTTCCTATCCTCCTCGCAGCAGGTTTCCTGCCTTCATTTTACAGACTCCTAGGTTCAGTAAGAAACAACGAGGTAACTTCAGGTCCAGGTAACACATCCTTCACACATAGTCCTATTAACTCAACTTACTTATAATGCAAAGCTGCTTGGCTTCACGAGCAAAATGGAATACAGTTGAATTGCTTTTCTAATGTAATACCTATTTGTAATAAATGCAAAGTGGTTTATGATGGCAAACTTTGTAGAGCATGAAAAATTATAAAGGAAAAAGCTTATTTGTTTCTGACCCAAAACTATGAAGAAATGTCATGTATGTTGGGCATGTGACATTCCCATTAAAATGAAAGGAAAAATATTCAAAAATGAAAATTTAATACATTGGCCTTTATGACATATTACTTCAGAAAAAATTTAATGAAGCTATTATATTTTATCTTAGCATTTTTCTTAGATAACACAGTCTTTCTAATTTACATTAACTTTCTCCAGTTTAATTTCTTTTTTCCTACTAGATCGCAACAAGATGGGTCCAAATTTCCATACATTGTTTGAGAATGTAAAGATTGCTCAAGTATCATCTTTTGTCTGCTGCTACTAGAAAAATCATATCTGTATAAATGCAACTTCCTTTATGTAAACCACATATTACTATAAAGTAGATCAATAAGACATTGGTCATATCCTTTGAATAATTAAATTTTAGATGCCAATTTCATCAAGTTGGCTAAAATCAAATAGATAAGATGTTGTCAGAGGCCACAGTTTACAACCACATATTATTCTATCTCTGTGACCTTGCTGAGGGGATTCGCTTTGCTCCTCCATTAGCTGATCCTCTTTCATGAGCAGAGCATGTCTGCATTGTGCTATGACCACTACCTTTTCATAGTGTCTGACCCAGCACTGCCAAATGTAATGATTGATTTCCATAACAGAAAAAGTAAATACCCAGCCAAGCTCAATACGAGCTTTAAAAACTGTACTGACCTGGTGTGTGTGTGTGTGTGTGTGTGTGTGTGTGTGTGCGCGCGAGAGAGAGAGAGAGAGAGAGAGAATGTGTGGGCGCGCGCACATGCAAGAGAGGTGTACTTTCGTTATGCATTGCACAGTGATTTCAGCTGAGAATCAAAATCCATAGCTGGATACACTGTCATTCAACACATAATTCATTTCTTCATTCATTCAGCATATAAAATAGCAATAGTAACTACTGTGTGCCAGGCTCTCCTAGAATTTGAGATGAAGCATTGATTGAACGGAACAGATAAAAAAAATCTCTGTTTTCATGGCATTGTGTTGGGGCATGGCAGACAATAAAAACTAATCATAGTAAGTAAGTGAATTATGAAGTATCATAAGGTATAAAAGAAAGAAAACATGAATAAGAGATCAAATGGATTAGGAACACTGTGGTAGGATGTGGGAAGTGGGAAGGAATCAGGTACTGTTTGTACCAGCTCTTCTGGCAGATGATTCTCTATGTTCATTCTGGTTGTCTTGAAATCAGAATATGTGGATTAGATTTGGAGGACAGAGTCATTACTAAATGTCTGTTGCACAAATTTTCTTTGTTTAGTGATAAACTTGATGTTTATGCTTGAGATTCTTTATAATTTCCTCAAATTCAATCAATCAGGTGCATGTATTTACTAACATTAGCCTTCCTGTCCTTTGAGTTTTTATGGATGGTGTAATAAAGAAGTTGTCTAATACTGTGAGACTTCAAAAGGGGTCAAACAACAAAGAGCATCAAATTTAAATTTCTTTCTTTTTCCTGATAGCTTATAACTCATGGAGTAATTTTAAATCATTATAGTATCAATATAACTACAATCATTGACAATGTTGTTAAGCAAAACCTAATTAGTTCAAAATGACCCAAACATCAAGTTGAAAGTATTTTGACTTTTAGAATAATCTGGATTTTGAAAGTGTGTAGATATGGAACTGTTGAATAAAATTCTTACTTGAGTCTCAAAAATGAGGACTGAACTCTAAATTTGAGTACTTAATTTTTAAAATAATTTATTTAGTGATACCGTTTTCAGAATTATTTTTATGATGATTACTACATACTTCCCTAACTATCAATGTTATAGAATCACAGGCTTTCTGAGATGAAACTGATCCCAGAAATTCTAGTCCAATTCTTCTGGGGTTCCGGAAATTCTAGTCCAATTACTCAGGAGGATTGCTCTGTGCAGTTTCAATGGTGTGTGCGGGTCCAGGAAGCCAGTTAGTAGAACGGGGACAGAAACCCGTTCTTGTCAGTCTCAGCCATGTCTGCTCTGCAGTGCATCAGCCTACCTGAGGTTTCCCATTGCCTATTATCAAATAAGGTTTCCCTTAAAAGTAAGAAGAGCTGACCATAGCTTTGAATTCACAAAGTGATCTCATTAGTGAATATGCCCAGGCTCTCAGAAATGGCCTCATGTATTTAACAACCCCATTTGAACTCCTGGAATGCCACTTGTTTTTTAGGAGAATGATCTTTTGAGATTTTTTCTTAGAAAAATAAATAAAACTTTTAGAAATCCATGAAAAAACTTGCCTATTAATCAATATACCTGGCATAAATGAAATATAAGTGTATTATTTTTCCATGAATTATGGGAGGAGAAAATTGTTAGTAAAGTGCTGAGTTTAGAAAACAACTGAAGTAACATCTGTGCCCTGGATTCCTTAGAGTTCTTGGGAAATGATACAGAGTCATGTGAAAACCCTCTGAGCCCTCATAAGGGAAAATTATATAACTCACTGGAAAATAATTTTAGTAGATTTAATAGAACAAAGGTGTAATATATTCAAAATATGAAAAGAAGTATAAAAGACTGTCTGCTAAACTTAGGGAGTTTCATGTGCAAAAAAATTAAACAATTAAGGCAATATCAATTTATTTTCAAAGACAGTTTTTAGTTTAAGCATTGTAATACATCTTTAAATATTATGCATTTGGTTCTTATAAATGGATTGTAAATTTCCTTGAAATAAAGGATAATACCATGGCCATATTTAATGAAAAAATGGGGATTTCTCATTGTACAGGATCGAATTATCATTTGTATTTCCAGACATACCATTTATTAAACCAATATAATTTGAATTTTAGGTAAATTAAGAAATATGCATAATGTTAGGTACAGGGCTCTAAATGATTGATGAGGATGATTACAGAAAACAACTGTAAACACCTAGGGTCCAGAAGACTTAACGAGTACTTTGTGAACTTTCCAAGATTTGGATGATTTTGTCTGATAGTGAAAGAAGTAGGAAAATAAATAATCCTCCCAGCTTTTACTTCCATTATTGTATACTTATAAATCCTGTAAGACTAAAAAGCGAAAAAATTGAACTTCTCTCAGTTCCCATATCCATGACACTCATTTAAAATCTTCTATTAATAAATAAAGTTAATTGAAAATTATAATTTAGAACTACATCTGGTTCTCATTAATGTGATGGCTATTCATATTCTAGCTTTACGTCTGCTAGATTAAATGTTTATTATTTTCAGTAATAACCAAAAAAAGATGTCAAAGAAAATACAAAGCTAATATGTTTCAGATTATGAATAAAAGAAAAGCTATGAAAATAACTAATTTGTGCTTTTTTATTGATTGAATTCATTTTGTCTGAAGCCCTTAGTGATGTCCTTGGAAATTTCTATTCTTCCTTTCCTTCTCCCCCTTCCCCTATGAATATGGATGTGATGTAGAAGGCAGCAACATTTTTTTGCATATTCTTTTCCCAAAGGAACATTTTTTTTCCATTTTTAGTCACCTCATAGATGAATTGCCCTCTGATCAACAAGGGGATTAGTGGGCCACACATCCCCTCTATCTAAACCTCTGTGGTCCAAGAGTGTCACAATTGCCTCTTGGGCTGAGTAAAATTGAGCGTATCTTTGCATTTCATTGTCTTTTCACACATTATGGAAATTGGAAAGAATCAAAATAATGTGATTGGAAGAATGGCTTGACAGACAATATAATGTAATATAATCTCCAAATATTTATGAGGTAGAAATAGTGCCTTGGGGCACCACATTTATTGTGAATGAGTGTTTGCATTTACACATTTTTGTGTACAGTTTAGACTTTCATAATCAATTGTTCACTATGGGGAGTAGAATTGTTTTTAAAACATTCTGCTTACCACTCTAAGGGTAACAAAGAAATACCAAATGTAGTTTCAATCATTTGGGGGAAGTAAAGCACAGAGGCATAAGAAGTTAGATTATCCAAGAGTTAATACTAAATATAAATTTCTATATAGATTGGCATGACCACTATAAATTCTCCTGCATTTTATATGTAAATAAATTCAACGCATGCAGGAGCTAAAGCAAAAAAAAAAAAATAGGTACCAAAAAAGGTTTATTCATGTTTTGACAGCAGGAATATATTTCCTAGTGATTTGACTTTGGACATAGGAAAGTTAGGTGTTTGGTTCTCAGCAGAGACTAAATAATGTAACTCTTATACTAGGCCTACCGGGGATTGCATTTCCCATTTCTTTAGGCTGTTTAAATTCCAGCTCACCCCCAGCTCATCAGGAAATCACATCTATCCTTCAAAACTTCATACCTATGGTTGGGTTTAGTATCCTTTCAACCAAGTTTTCTATTTTTCCCCCTAAGAAGCACAGTTTTCAACATTGAATATCTGAATATCAGTATCTGAAGAAAATTATTCATACCAATATATATTTGGGTAAATATCAAAGACATTTGTCACTGAAATGAGAATTGTTTAGTTGCTCAAGTAATGAAATGAAAACATGCTTTTTAATTTTGTTTTCATGTTGGCTTTGAGATCCACCACTTATTGGAAGCAAAATATTTAAATATGTATGTAGCTTCATGTTTGTTAGAAACCTACAGGAAGGTAACTTGAATATTTAGGCTAACCCTAAACTCATTTTAATACATGAGGGGGAGGGCAGCTCTATTTTTTCCAGGTTAATGATGCATCCACCCATGGTTGCATTTCCTGATAACATGCAAGGTGGAGTAGGATGGTAATTAAGAATGTAAGTTCTGAATTCATAATGCCTAATTCAAGTCCTCAGTTATGCTATTTACTAGCCTGTGACTTTGGGTACCTTTAATTTGCTAAGACCCAATTTCTACATATGGAAAATGCAGATGATAATAATGTCATCATCCTCAGACTACTAGAATTAAAGGAGATAATTCACGTAAACTACTTTGTAAGGCTCAATGAATATAGACTACCTTCATTTTTACTATTCCACATGTCCTCTTTTATTTTCTCAAAAATGGAATTATATCATGCAAGATGCCCTAAAATCCCTGATTGTTCCCTCATTTTCATTGTTTCCATTGACTTGAAAATGAAGAGAACATAAGTTCACAACTTTATATAATTATAGTAGGTACACATACATATGCATATAGAATGCAACTATTCAAATAATATTGTTTAATAGAATACTTTCATTGTCAGGACGATGGTTGCTTTTAAACCTTCAGCATTGGCATAGAATTTAAATGGCAACCTAATGGCTTTGTCATCATAACCACATAAAAGGTCTGGCAAGATGTGTAAATCTGTGCATATGGGCATGGTTGGCAAGGCCTTTGAGTGGAAATTGAACCCACCCAACAAGTTGTTTCATCAAAACATTGCCTGGAAATAGTTGTATCTTATTGCACGGTGGTTGGCTTTCCAGTTAAACCCATTAGTGAGTGGAGAATGTGGCCAGTCAGAATAGTGTGCAGCGGGAGGTTCTGTCCCTCCAGATTGCTGAGCAGCTGGAGTAAGTGAGTCATGCTTAAATGACACTGGACAGCTGTCCATCAGCTCATAAGCATGAAAAGAGCTCTTCGAAGCAGGAGCTGGCTCCAGCACCACAGCGCCACCAAAGAAATGTAACCACCTGAAATACCCAAGCTTCCCGTCCACCCTTCCCACCCGCCTGCCACTGCACTGAGAACGTTCACCTGTGCTAGGTAGCCATGAAACCTCTAACCAAAACCATGCAAACTTCCAAATCCTGGAAAATATTCTTTAGGAGCACTGCACTTTTGTTATTTTTAAAGGAAGACCGATTCTTTTCATTTCTAGATAATCTAGAAGGTTTTCTGGCTCAGACTAAAAGTTTATCAGAGAGCCAGGCATGGTGGCGCACACTTGTAATCCCAGTACTTGGGAGGCTGAGACAGGAGGATCCGGGTTCGCAGCCAGCCTCAGCTACTTAGTGAGGCCCTCCGCAACTTAGTGAGACCCTGTTTCAAAATAAAGAATAAAAAATAGGGCTGGGGGTGTAGCTCAGAGGTAGAATGCCCCTGGGTTCAATCCCCGGTACCGCAAAAAAAAAAAAAAGTTTATCAGAAACTGTTTTAGCTGAATGAATCATTTTAGCTGAAAAAACTACTAGACTGCTTACACACATTAGCTCATTCTTGCCAACTACCTGTAGATAATCAGACACAGGATATGAGAAGACAGGATGTAAGTGTGTCTATAAATGTGTCTGCCATTGTGTAAACATGTTCATGAGTGGAATTGTCTTACCGAAAATTAAATCTATCATTGGAATGCCTCTAGGTCATTATCAGTGAAAGTTTGTGTACTATTTGGAGCCCACAGAGTATAAAAAAATTGACAGTCTGTATCATAACTGAAGGTGCATGCATTTATGATATGCTGGTTTTATTTGTGCATTGTTGAATTGGGTTTTGCCAGATTGCTGCAAAGAGACTGCTGCAAGTTAACAAGGCACACGGCTGTATGTATGATTTGATTTACTTCAAGGTCTAGCCGGTGCACTTGGCTTTATTTGTTAACCTAGCAGAACATTATTTATTAATGAGTTCTTCATGCTTTATTAAGCCTAATGTCAAAACACCTCTGTGGGACCCTACTTGGCATGTTTTCTCTTTGTGGTTAGGTCTTCCAAAGAAAATGAAAAATTATGCAGCAGTGCTCCAGTTAAAACACACAGATATCAGTTCAATTGCTCTTGATCCTGTCAGAAGGTATTTCTGAACTTTTGTGAAAGATCTAAATCCAATGCAGTGTGGAGCTGAAATTAAAGAATATCTTCTTTCAGATGCCAGTAATTAGGTCTCTCCAAAAACAAAGCAAAGCTTCTGTGGCCTCATAAGGTGGGTGTACTCTTCAGCAGGCCAAAGCTAACAAGTTCAGAGGAGAGAAAAACACAGGTGCAGCCTCTTCAAAAGTATAGCGTCTTTCTAGAAAGAACCAAAGTGATATGGGATTGTTCAATATGAAATAACCAAGGGCAGCTGAGTTAGTTGTAAGGAGAATGGTCACAATTCTGAAATATGTCGGGATTTAGTAGCAGCGGCTGGTGGGAAAGGAAAAGAAACCTGAGTGGCTAAGGAGGATGACCAGTGGGAATAACACAGAGAAGGCATGAGATTGTGAGCAAGGATTCTCCAGGCTGAGATTTCTCAGGGAACTGTGGGATTGGATAAGAGTAGAAGGATCAGAACCAAAGGGAAATTCAGGCAACAGGAAATAGCTTGGGTAGGTGAGTGTTATCATCAAGGGTTAAGATAACATGACACACCCATCCATCACTTGTAGGGGGAATGAGAAATGGAACCAATTGGGGTTCAGGATCCCAAGCAAGAAGATCAGAGTTCTCTTATCTGAGTTTTCAACAGAAAACTTTTTGTATGGGACAAAACCATGGTGTGAGAAAGGTAAGAAATAGTTACTCTAGTTCAGTGGTCAGTGCAACTGACCAGGATTCATCCCCTTCCCAGGATATAGAAGGTCTATTGATAGCCAGCTCCAACAAGTCATGCTAAGTGCTGAGACTGAGGCTTCCCTTCCTAAGGCCACCAGGTCTCCACATACCATGATTAGCTCAAAGGTTGGACACATCAATGATTCCTGTCTGGGAGCCTAGAGAAAGCAGACTCAGATATGGTATCTGCAGAGAGTCTGCCTTATAATTTCTCGGTTTCACTCTCGAACTTTTGTAATAAAGGCTCTATCACCCACAACTCAGAATTTAATTATGTAGATTTTTCTTACTATCCTTTCTAATTGTTTCTGACATGTAGTTTAGTAGTAATTATTGAACTTCTATCATGTGCTAGACACTTTTGGGAATTAAAAAAGTGTCTTGGTGACAAATCTTACAAGAAACCTACAGCAGAGTGAGAAGATAGACATATACAAATGAAATGATATTATAAGGTGAAAAGTTGTCAAGGTCATGAAAGAGGAGGAAAGGTTGAGGAATCCACAGTCCGGAAGAGACTGAGAAGACAAGACAATTGAGTGCAATGTGGGATCTTAAACTGAATCCTGGAACAAAAAGCTTTCATTATTTGGAAAACGGATGAAATCCAGATAAGCTCACACCAATTTTAATTCCTTCATTTTGATCATTGTGTTATGGTTATGCACGAAATTAACTTTAGGAGAAGTTGGTTAGTGGGTATAGTGAAAGCTGTATGACTTTTCTGTTAAGTCTAAATTTATTTCAAATTAAAAGGTAAAAAGTGATAAGTACCATAGGAAGGTATTGATGAATATCTTTAGATGTTATGAGAAAGAAAAAAACTTACATTGGTTGATGAGATAGAGTTTCATAAAAAGGCTTAGATATCCAAAGGTAAAATAATAGAAAACATGGTGAGTAAAGACAGGAACATGAGAAAAGGAATGACTTTTCTGGAAAAGAAAAACACACTGTGGTCCAAGGAAGGACTTAGGATGCACTGCATAAGCAAAGAGAGGGTCAGAGGTGTGTGGAACTTGGAAGAAGATTGGCAAGCACTTTGATCTGCTAGAGTTCACTATGTGTGGGCTGAGGCTGTGCATAGGGACAAAGGAATATTGTGATGTTTTAGAGATAAAATCATAAAGGATTTTGAATACAAAGTAAGGAGTTGGACATGCCTTTCCTATACAGCAAGGTATATGTTTCATCTTATTTTCCAGGAGGCTATGAGTACTTTAAAACTAGGAGCATCACTTAGGTTGAGATATCTGGGGACATATATATAGGGAAAAATATCCCAAGTTAGAATTTGGAGTTAGAATATGGGGAAAAAGGAGGTAAACTCCAGAAAATGCTTTAATCTGAAGGCCCAAAGACAAATACCTAACAGAAAGACTAAAAGGGCATATGAACTGGAATGAAAACTATTCTAACTCATTGCAAAGGGCAAATTAAGGGTGTTGCAAACACAGGCAATGTATTTAGAATTAACTGCATTAGTCTGAATTTTTGGATAGAGATACAGTAGAGAGATTTCTTTGATGAAATTGCAAAAGTAAACATGTCTAACTTAGAAGACTGTTAAAATGTTAAGTAATATTAAGAATTCTTTAAATATGAGAGCATTTATCTTCGTATTATTGCACTTATTAGAAAGAAATCGAAACTGCAACTGGCATTTTGTTTCCTCCACCAGGATTTATAAAATATGAATGTTGGTGTCATGTTTTTAGGGTTCAAAATGAGGACTGATAAAATAACAGAGTGCTTATTACTCTGGACAAGCAAGTGAGAAAAAGATCAAACATCAATATCACCATGTATTCCCACATCTCCTAACTGAACAGAAGGAGCTCCCTGGGGGAAAATGCATCAGGAGTTTGGAATACCCACCATCCTCATGAGTGCAGTTTTGTAGAAGGGCCGGCCTGCTCTCACTGAAGCTGCCCTGCTATCCTAGAGGGGACACTCCCACTCACCCCCAGTTGATGTCTACTAAGGAGCTTGGCTATATGTGAACAGCTCATCTGTTAGTAGGCAGGGACTCCATCAACACAACCTTTCTGATCTGGGATCCATGAGATGCAGTTACAGACCACACCCATCTCCATGCTATGAAAATATGTCTTTCTATCATATTTCCTATAAGGCTGCAAAACAGTTTATTTCATATCCATTATGTTTTAGTCATTAGCAATTACCTTATATGATCTTTCAACAATTCAAGGCCTCTGAGCATTCAGAGTCTATTTTAAATTCTATTTGATTCTTCTAGCAAGTCTGTTATGCCAAGTATTTTCTGTACCACTAAAGTGTCACAAATGAAAGCAATTTTTTGGTTCTTCTGTATAATCCATGAAGCTATTAATGAAAGCTGGTTTTAACACATTTTTCCTGATAAAAAATTAAACACGTTTTAGTAAATGAATTCCTTATTTGAAGAGAATATGGGATAATTTTAGGTAATATATTCATGAGACTCATAAAAAGATCCTGAAGTTACTAGAAAGAAAACTCCTTTATAAAGGCATCATATAAAATGTTTACATAATTAACCTTTAATTTCATTAAAAAGAGGGTTTTTATTATAAAAGGGTTTTTAGAATGAGTCTTAGAAACCAGTAACTGCCTGGAAATCAAACTTGCAGATGTCATGAAACTTAGAAATAACTCACATGGTGGAAGCTAGAATCAAGAGTCAGAAACATTTACACCGACTCCAACACTGTGCCAAATCCAAGACCAGCCTCAGCAACCTAGTAAGATCCTCAACAATCTAGCAAGACTTTGTTTCAAAATAAAAAATAAAATAGGGCTGGGGGTGTAGCTCAGAGATAGACTGTCCCTGGGTATGATCGGAAGGAAGGAGGGAAGGAAGGAAGGAAGGAAGGAAGGAAGGAAGGAAGGAAGGGAGGGAGGGAAATGAGATTAAATATAAACTCCCATCCTCCAGTCAAAAACTAAAGCAAGCAAATGAAAGGTGCATTAGAAGGAACTTGAGAAAAGCGCACATGAAAGCTTCTGAGCATTCATTTAATTATTAACCCAATGTGAATCAGGGATGCGATATAACTGCTAAAACCTGATGTGACATTACTGTATATCTGTAATAAGAACATGTCCGGAAGAAGAGAACACAACATCTCCTACTCTAGGTTGGTCATGCCCTCGGCTGTGCCTGAAATAATGCATTTTTTTTTTAAGCACCACTCAACCGAAGGAGACACTGTGTTCAGGCAGGGCAGCACACATACCCCTATAAAAGGCAAGGGAGTACCCTGGAGGAAGTGAAAGTGTTTAGCCTGAAGAAGGTAAGATAGAGTGGAGGACTGAAAACTCTTCCATATTGAAGGCTGCCCTGGGGAATACAGAATTTATACATAGAACAAAGAGAAAAAATGTAGAAGATACAGGTATGTAAATATTCTCTCAATTTAAGTAGGACTTTTATAGTAACTACAGCTAAGATGTACAACAAGTGCAGGCTGACCCTGAACTGAGCAATGGCCGATCACTGTTCATTGGGAATGCTGAGAGAGCTCCATTTAAATAGAGCTGGTCTGAGTGATTGGAATGCCGCATCCTAGGAACCTCCGAAACCTAGATCTGAGTAACATGGAAGTGGCCCAAGCCTTAACCAAGTATGTACATGTTCTTATAGATACATCGAGGATACGTTTGCCTTTCAGAGATGTAATGAAACTTAAGTTTAGCTTTTACACTAAGCCATTAATGTAGCTCCTGATAATTCAGCTCTTGTCCTATTCATTAATGTTCACATGGCCGCTGCTTAAGCTGAAGAAGTGCTCATAGTTTTCTTGTTCATCATTTTCTCAGAAACCAGAGCAGCTGCTGCTCCAATAGCTACAATAAGCTAACATCCCTTAAGACATGAATTCTGACCGCAGGTTTCATATAATTTGAGGTCTAAGACTACAACAGTCTTTTGCTTTCAAATTATGTGATAAAAATGTGGAATATACCTAGAGGAGCACACAGGTGAATGGAGCTACAAAATCACGTCTGCTCACATGGAATTTTTACTTCCTAGTTTCAGTTTGTAATTACAACTAGTAATGAATATTTTATCCAAGCATTTTAGCAATTTTCTACTTTATTCCATTTGGTCTGTTCATAATAATATTTATGTTTTTGCTTTAGATTACACCAGTTTTGTACCTTGGCCTTTGACAACAAAGTCAAAGGCCATGAAAAATCTGTGTATGATGTCAAAATTCTATTAGAATGAGAGGCTTCATGGATTTTTTTGAGCACAAGATACACTGAATGTTTGCTTTATGCTGTTCCCTGAGAATTTGCTCTCTGTTACCTCAAAAGTGAAACAAACTTGAACTTGATTCTATTATTGACTGAAATGTACACTTCTTTACATTTGTTTGTATTTTTCTTCTCTTCTTGCCTCTCCCAAACTCCTTCCTTTTTTTTCCTCTTCTGACTGCCATTCATTTACCCAGAATACTCAAAGTTTTATTGTTCAATTCATATGGGCAAATTTATTTCTAGCCTACTTAAATTCATACTTTGCATGCCAAATCCTACTATAAGGGATTTCAAAATAAAAATGGAAACAAGAGCAAGTAATTTTCATCTTATGCTTAACAACTTTCATTTTATTAAAAGAGTATTCAGTATTTGAATACCAAATTGTTTATTTTAGGACCACTTAGTGAATTGGTGAAAGAAAAATAATACTCAATAGAAAAGCTGAAAGGATACAAGACAGGAAAATGTAAGAAGAGAAAACTTTAAAAAGGAGAAAATTTGGGTTAGAGAAAAAGATCTTGAAAATTATGCACAGAGAAGTTTTTTTTTTTTTTTCTTGCGGTACCGGGGATTGAACCCAGGGGCGTTCTACCTCCGCGCTACACCTCCGGCCCTATTTTTTAGACTTTATTTTGAAACCGGATCTCACGAAGTTGCAGAGGGAGGGCCTCACTAGGGAGAGAGAGAGAGAGAGAGAGAGAGAGAGTTGAGGCTGGCTGCGAACCCAGATCCTTCGATCTCCGCCTCCCAAAGTACTGGGATTACAAGCGTGCGCCACCACGCCCGGCACAGAGAAGTTGTTTTACAAATGGTTATTATTGCACAACTGACCAAGGCTAGAAGTTGTGGGTTCGATCTGGTCCATCTATAAAGAAGTGAGACATGGGTGAGGGGTGAGACATGGCTTTATTCCAGATGCAACAGGCTAAAATAGGAGGCCTAGGCCTCCAGTGCCCAGCGGTGGCCAACTGGGTACATGGAAGCTCCACTTGGAGACTCACCCATAGTACATCCACTTTTCTGTGCATTTTCCTATCTGCATATCCAACGCACTAAACTGTCTCAGTCCAGTTTCTATACCAAATCAGAACAAAAGTGTCAATGGGCAAGGGCACAGAGTTACATAAGACAATATGGCGTCCTCAGGGACATGCTTAGCTGTTTTTCATACAACAGTGGCCTTCACCAGAAGTTGGCGAGGAACCCTAACTAGCTCTGACTGTTCCCACAATTATAAAAGAGAAGATATTTTTAAGTAATAAAAGGGAACTAGGAATACATATTTTAAAAACAAATTTAAAATATATCATGAGTAATTCTCAAGACAAAAACAGTGCCAAAATTTAGCATGTGCTTAAAGAACCTATTTAATTGATGAAATTGACTGCAGAGAATGTTTGTTTTTACTGACAATACAGAGTGAATGAACATTATACACATTTCAGTTTGGCAATAATGAAGTGATTCTGAAAATCTATATGGCCCAGATGCCCCTCTTATCCATAATCCCAATTTATTTTAACAGGACTAAAGTCTTCTATTTATATGCCAGTAACTGCTGTGATCCCTTGTAGATTTTAACTCCTATCCTCCCTATTTGGCTTTAGCTGGATTCATTGAATTTATAGCCTAGGAGTATTTACTAACTTACAGTGTAGCCCTATAATCATATTTGAGAATGAACACACAATTCAAGGCAATCCTGATCTTTTAAGAACTAATAAAATTAATAATACCTCTTTTTCCTTGTGATTTACAACTTATACAACATCTTGTATACAGTCACATAAAATAAATTAAAGCAGGCATTTTATCCTCTTCAGCACTGAGAAAGGGGTAGGAGCAGCAGTAGTTCAGTGGTACAGCTTGAGCTTAAAATGTGTGCCCAGCACCAAACAAACAAATGAGTGAAAAAAGCTAAAGCTCAGAGAAGTAAAAAAAAAAAAAAAAAAAAACTCATCTGGGTCAGTGAGTAAATAAAGGAGTTCAGTTTATTCCCTATACCACAATGCTTAAGAGACTTAAATCTGTAGCTTGTATTAGGGTGTGGACTCATCAGACTCAATGAGGCAATTTGATGGGATGGGATCTCCAGGTGCTACACACACAGGCTACACACTGATCCTTTTTTGGGTTCTCACAAGCAGTGCACGATTCTTGGCACCATCTTCCCTTACCTGGAAGCATTGGCCTTGGTTGGCTTGATGATCACAAGATTGAATGATGCCATTGTCATTTAATAATGAGGGGCAAAGGAAGAATAATTGTCTAGGAGAGTAATCTGTGCCCACAATGAAGAATTCTCCAGCCCAAAACATGGGCAATGCCCCCACTGGAAATTACCCCGAGGGTTGATTGCTTACAGTGAGTGCTATGTAGTGTTTAGTAGGTCGGGGTTTCAACTGCTACAAGGACTTGTTTGACATCACTGTTTAAGTTTATCTTTAGCTGCTTAGATTATTATGGGCTATTTAACACTGAAGTATTTAGTGATACCTACTTTTGTGATCAATGTTTTTGACCTATAACATTCAGTAACTATATATTAAGACATTTTATATATTGTGGCATAAAGATGGACCATTCACGCCCCTATTACTAAAATAGGTACTTGCACAGGCTCCCAGAAATTACAGAGTATAGTATAGAATAGTATAGTACAGTAGAGTAAATACACTATGGAGTACTATAATTAGTATAGAAGAGTAATACTATAGAATATTACAATATACTATCATGCTAGTATGGTATAATATGATATGGTATATTATCAACAAGATTTTCAGCCTATTGGAAAGTGGAAACCGATGATATATACAAATAATGGGGTCTTTTTCCTCCCAAAGTGCTATCTACCAAAACCAGTTATAAGAAAAAATGATGGCACACACCTGTAATCCCAGTACTTGGGAGGCTGAGAGAGGAGGATTACAAGTTTGAGGCCAGTCGCAGCAACTAAGCAAAACCCTCAGCAACTTAGATCCTGCTTCAAAATAAAAAATAACATAGAGGTGGAGGTGTAGCTCGGAGGTAGAAGGCCCCTGGGTTCAATCCCCAGTACCACACACACAAAAAAAAATAGATCCACTGAGTTATATAGCAGTGCACCCTGAGCAGATCTCAGTTGGACTTCTTACTAAGAATGTGCAGCTTAAAGCAGGGGGGCAGATTGTCTTTGTGTTACTGCCCTTCTGGGAGCCCACGAGGCTGCTCTCATGTAGCTCTTTATACTTCTCTATTTCTAATGAAGTGCTCTGAGGCCCTGTAGCAGAGATAGTATTTTATTTTTTGTCTTAATATCAACTGGTACCTTTTGTCTACGAGGAAAAATGTTTTGTCCATAATATTTATCACCTTGTTTCTGGTTTTATTGGTGAAAACGACCTGATTTGCTCTACTGTTTTTTGTTTTTTTTTTTTTGTTGTTGTTGTTGTTGTTGTTGGTTGTTTTATTTTTTGACACATTTTATTAAGAAAATAAAAAGGAAAGACTAATACTAAATTGCAGAATTATAAAAGGGAAGCTGGTACAGCTAAGCTTTAAGATACTCTGAAGGACAAAAAATAAAGCGACCGATGCTAGGTAAGAAGAATGTGTGACCCTGGAAGTGTGTGATGTGATTTACTTGGCTGGCCACTATGTAGGAGAATAAATTCTACAATCTTGCCAAAACCTGAGGGAAATGTGAATTGAATAGCAATAAATAACCTTATTGGAAAGAGTTGAATGTGATATACTGTATCCTCCAGCCTTTATACAGGAAAATTTCTCATTGATTACAGCATTAGACTCAAGTGGACTGAATATGGGGTAATTTTTAATGCACTTCACAATGTCCCTTCTGCTCCTGTGCCACAGCCTTCTTAACTTGAACTGGAAAGTCAGGTTGAGCTATGTATGCAATGCCAACCTTTTCTGCCTCTTTTAGGATTAAGTAAAATCCATCACTAATGTTTTTCTCTATTTTTATTAATAGTTTTTTGCTATTCAGAAGCCGTTCTTACATGCTTATTAATATTGTATATTTAATAGCATCTTAATTACTCCTATTTGACTAAGGTTTTAAAATTATTAGCACTTTAATACATTATCTTATTTAAACCTATAATATCGCTGTGTGATAAGCAAGAATATTATTTTTCCTGAGTGTTATAGTAGAGAACATCATGGCTTAGAGTGTTATGTGACTTGCACAAAAATATATAACAATCTGGGGCTTAGATAAACTGGTTCCTAGTTCAGGTAAGGAGGACCAAATGAGAAAGTTCACTGAGAGGCAGGAAAAAAAAAATTTGTTTCTTTATCAAGACAGACTCATTGAGAAGCTGACACGTGGACAAAGAGTTGAAGGAAGTAAGGAACATGGCCACATGGGAGGATATTCCAGACAGAGTAAGCAGGGAATGCTTTGACCATAAGATTAGAGGTGTGTGGCATATTTGTGCAGTAAGGAGGAGAGTATGCCTGGATGAGGTCAGAGATAGAATTGTTGAAAGGACCGGTTTGGTTGCCCACTGAAGATGACTGGACAGGGAAGCAACCGATGATAAAAGCAGAGAGTCCTGTAAAAGATTATTGGAATAACTGGGGAAGAGGGGATGATGCCTCACTTCTGAGTGACAGCAGTAGAGGTGGTTAGGAGTGGCCAGAGCTGGACACATTTAGATGGTAGAGCCAGCACACTTTCCTTATTACATATAGGTGGAAGAAAAAGAAAAAGGTCAAGAATGACTCTAGGGTTTTTTGTGACCTACCAACTAGAAGAGTAGAGTGACCATCAACTAAGATAGAAGAGACATTTTGAGGAGCAGGTTTTTAGGGGAAGATCTAATTTGATACTGGACATGTTGAGTTGAGATTTCTATTAAATATCTAAGAGGAAATGCTGAGCCACGAATGCATTTGTAAGTCTAAACCTGGGAAGAAGAATCATCAGCATACAGATCGTTCTGTTCTCAGAGGAGGCAGAGATCAGCCAGTCTTTCCCAACTGGAGTTTCACCCAGAATTAAGCTTTAATGCCTTAAAGCATCTCTTCCATGTAATAAAGTTCTCTCCTGTGTATATAGAGTGGTATTGGTTATGAGCATCCTTGAAAGAACTGAGAAATCAATTTTTAGTGTTGTATGGTTCAGGTAAGGAAAGCCAAATGAGAAAGGTCACTGGATGGCAAAGTTTCCCTGTCTCTTTATCAAAAAAAGATTCTTAATTTTAATTTTTAAGGGTATTGGAATCTTAACATATTTGGAGTCATTATATAAAACCTTAAACAGAATGCTGCAAACCAGGTTTCCCAAAGTGTACACAATTTTAATTTGTGTTCTCAAAAAGGAGTATATGTATGGTGGTAGGGAAATATAATTGAAATAAAAATCTTCTCCCAACCCAGAAATCCTTTCCCCAAAGGTAGTGGAAGACACTTTTATTATTATTGAAGCAAAAGTTGATGTATATAACAGGTAATCTGCTAAAGTATTGTAAAGACAGAAAGAAATCTCCCTTAATATAATCAAGTATGTGTAACTCATTACATATATGTTTTCAATATAATTAGTCCTCAAGTAAGAGAACTTACTTTTGTTACACATAGTGTGGTAGTTGAGGTGACCATGTGTATTAGTTTACTGGCTTTATCCAGAAGAAAAACACGCCTCATTATCTTTATGAAAGGAGGTAACTTTGCACATTGGAATAAGATTCCCAGTGATGTTAGGCTCTTGCCTCCCTATAGGAACTGGAAGACTAGGTGCTATCTTTATTGATGTTTACCTTTCAAAAAGATAATTCTCAAGTCCTTGAGAAACACATTCCTTGATTATAAGGCTGACAAAGGACTTAACTAGTTCTCAAAAGGATTATATACATTTTAAATAAAGAAGAAAGTACTTACAATCGTTAAGTATTCTAAAGCAATTGCTCTAAGAAAGCAGAGAAGTCTCTTCCATTTTTGTTCAACAGGGTAACTAGCCTGTTATTTTAGATTTTTACTTGTCCATACAATGGTTATATCTGGGTATAAAACAAAGATAAAAAATTCTTACTGTAGGACTCCTCAAAGCTTTTAATTTGCTTTTGCGCATTATCAAATTGCAAAAGAGAGATGTTTTTAAACAACATTTTTAAAGCTTATTTGACCACAGATTTTTATGATGCATGTTATAGGACCAATATTCTACAAATTCTCACACTAGAAAATGTTGCACTGACCTAATACAGACCTAATTACAAAAAGAGTGGGAGTATATTTATTTTGTCCCGATAAATTATGCTCTCATTCTTTATGGCCATAGTCACAAAAATTTGTCACTTTTGTACTTAAATTTTTAGTTTGTTACTACTTTCCCATATTTATTTTGGTGCATGACATGCCATTTTTATGTTTTTATTTACATATTTAACTAAAATATAAACATTCAGTATTTCTAATTTATCATTTTGATAATAATGGCGTCAATATTTTATGATTTTAATATTTTAATTCCTACCACTATTCCTTCAGTTCTACTTCAGGACAGTTGCTCTATGTCTTAGAAGCACCTTAGTATCTATTTGAAATCATATGTGATCTATTAAGTGTATAAGATGTTTGTGAATCTAAAAGCTTAAAGCATCCCTTTATAGGCTGATTTGCAGCTCTAGAGCACTGAGTCTCAGGTAGCTGCACTTGGGCAACGAAGGCATGGATGTGTATGTCATAGACAGGTGTCTGTCTTTCCTAAGGCATCAGCCACCATGAAAATTAAGTATACAACCTATAACTATCTCACCGATGCATTAATTTTTAAAACCTGTACTAAGTAACGGGTATTTCCCATTGATTTCTAATTTCTACTTTGTGTGTGCATATGTGTATGGTACTAGGACTTGAACCCAGGAACATTCTACCAGGAGCTACATTTTATTTTTATTGTGAAATAGGGTTTCACTTGGTTGCTGATAATTTCTACTTTTAACACGTGATTTGCAAAGTACAGCATGTCCACAATAAGTATAGAATGCTTTCCAAGTAAGCTCAAACATTTCTTTAATTTACTTAGTTACACATTGAATTTTGTGCACTTAAAACTGTCCCAGGATTTCTTCACACAACCTGATCAATCAGTTCTATTGATGAGCAAGGGAAAAGTGCTAACTTCTCCTTAAACCTACTTCCTACCTTTCTCCTTTAACTCTGATTGTTCTGTGTAATAAAGAGGCCTGGTATAGGAACATAGAAAAGGTTTCTTGACTCTGAACTCAGTCTGCTCTGCTGACTTTCTGCCCTGGAGAACTAGGTCCATTTATACCTGCTAATGTCACACAGGCAGTAGGTCTGTAATGGCTTTCTGAACTTCATAATGACTTCCCACTGTGACATGGGAAGTGAGAGGATATGGAATCAAAATGTAAAGATTGTACATCTGCTAACTTTCTTTGTATCTTTCCAGGATGTCTATTGAAGTGATTATAATCATTTAATATTATTTAGCTAAAGCAAACTGGTGTTTAGAAAATTAATTTCTTCAGGTCTTACAGACTTAATGTACAGATAAGATGTCTAAGTCAACTCAATTAAATTTAGAGGGTTGATTTCTGAGTTATCCCTCCCAAATGAGAACTTGTTCCTCTTAATATGATTTTCTCCCCAAGAGACAAACCTGACATATCGTAATAGATGCATCCTTCTTCTAAAGAACAGACATAACGTATCTATGAGGCTGGGGATGTAACTCAGTGGTAGAGCACTTGCTCTGGGTTCAGTCCCCAAAAAAGTATCTAAGTGTATTCATTACTTAGAGTATGAATTGCTTGTACTTATTTTCCTTTTTGATTCCCTCTCATAAACTAACTTCATAACCTAGACAATCAGGATGCTTCTATGCGCTGGGAAACAGCTATTCGGACACCACTCAGACTATCTGGGCTGGGGAACTGCCCTCCAGGAATATCTTTCTGATTTATAAAAGAGAGTACCTGTGTTAGTACCATTTATGTGCTTATTATACTAACGACTCTACAATTCTGTTTCATTTAACCCTCAAATTTTCATAGGTTAAGTACTGTTATTTTCACTATTGTATAGATAAGAAAATTAAAGCACAAAGAACTTGTTAAGGAATTGCCCAAGGTCAGTGCCAGGGTTCAAACCAGGCAGAACGATGCCAGACTCTACCGTCTAAGCCTCCTTTAGACCCTGCTTCACGCACATGCTTATATTACCACCACTGCCTCCCCCAACGCACACCAAGCTCTGTGTGTTCCGGAAGGACTTCACTTTACCAATAACACGTTTACTCACCAATCTGTCGTATGACTTGCTATTTATTCTTCAAAATCTGATCCACATGTTACCTTGTCCATGAGGACTTCCCTGACATTTCCTAGCAGAATTATACTTTCTCTTCCTCTGGGCTCCCATAACATTGTGTGTGTATGTGTGGGTGGGTGTCTGAATGTGCATGTATCTGTTTCTTCATTTGTCTGTCCTTCCACCACTAATACTTAAATCAAGGAGCAGAAGCAGGTCACTTTGATCTCCAGGCCCCTGCACATTAGTGATTACAAAGAGCTTGCTGATTTAATGTGTTCCATGAATGGGCAAACAGGGCATTAACCACTTAGTTCTGGTTCAATAAAGACTGCTGTGCTGATAGCATGACAGAATCCAAAACAAAAACAAAGCAAAAAAGCACAGACACATATCCATGCTACTATTACCTTAATTTTTTAAAAAAATAGGAGGAATAAAAGAAAAAACTTAAGAGTATAATAAACTTTTATGGAAACCAGTTAGAGAAAAATAATAAAATCATACTCTGTGACATGATAAGCTCATGATAAGACATCTTCAAGAGAAATTGGGGTAGGCTATATTTTTTACTGACATTAGTGTGCCTCATTTGTCTCTACTTTATAACTCCAGGGTAAAAGCTATGACCCTCAGACTAATTTTCCCCTAACTGTACAGTTCTGAGGTATCTAGTTGAAAAATCAGTGGCCCTCCCTCTGAGACTACAGGCAGTCTCCTAAATTTTCAAAATGGAATGTCATCCTTGCTCCCAGGTGTTTTTTAATTGACACTTCAAAATTATAAGACAGTATGCTCTTGTCTTGGAGTTTAGTTTTGGATGAATTAGTATTCAAATTCTACCCAAAATCCTAGGTGGAAGAAGTGATATTAAAAAATTGTACACCAAGAAAAGGAATACACGTTAAATAGACAGACACAGCCTCATGTTCCTGCCACCTACTGTCACTGTGACCTAGGGCAAGATACTAACCTCCCTAGGAGACAGCTCCCCCATCTGTAAAATGGGATGATAACAGGTGTCCATCTCTTACAGTTATCTGGAGGAGTAAGTGAGTTCATGTATGTCAAGTGTTTAGTGCAGTGTCTAGCACATAGTAAGCCTCTTATGAATATTTGCAGTCATCATCAAATTGAGAAATCTATAGGCATATATTAAATCTCAACAAGCACTTTTAAAATTGTTGTAACTCTGTGCCTCTATTTACCAAAGATGATAGAAAAGTAAATCTGTAAAAGATATTTCTCCAGGTTGTTAAAGTCTTGTCCAAAATAATGTTCATTATGTACTTACTATCCATTGTGTTATTTATCTTGTTGTTGTTTTGTTTTGATTGAACTCAGGTGCTTTGCCACTGAGCTACATCCCCAACTCTTTTTTTATTTTTTATTTTGATAAAAGTTCTTGCTAAGTTGCCCAGGCTGGACTTGAACTTGTGATCCTCCTACCTAGCCAGTTGTTGGGATTACAGGCATGCAGCACCATGCCCAGTGTGTTATTTCTTATATAAGGACTACATGACAAATTCAATTTTGTAGTTAAGTACCAGAAAATATTTTCCTTCTTGAAGAAGAGATAACTGTTTCTATAAGATATTGAAAATTAAAAACCACTTTTTGCTTTGAGGAAGAATTTGCCAACAGAGTGCAAGGTTACAACCTTTGGAAGAACCTGAAATTTAAGTGCCTGTGTTGCCAAGATACATGTTTGATGATCAACCAAATGAAGATAGTGTTACATTTTTCCTATAGAAATAAAGGCATTCATCTGGGCGCTGTGGCGCACTCCTATAATCCCAGTACTTGGGAGGCAGAGACAGAAGGATCACAGGGTTGCAACCAGCCTCAGCAACTTAGTGAGGTCCTCTGCAACTTAGTGAGATCCTCTTTCAAAATAAAATAGGGCTAGAGGTGTAGCTCAGAGGTGGAATGCCCCTGGGTTCAATCTCCAGTGCCACAAAAAAAAAAAAAAGAAAGAAAGAAAGAAATGAAGGAGTTCACTTGGGAAATATACTTCAAAGGTAGTCACTGGAGTTAGAGGACCAGGGGACGACAGTAGGCAGGGCCAACCTTTCCCCTAGAAAATAGTACCTTCCACAGGCATTGCAGAGTAACTGTGAAGGTCCAGGCCTTCCCACTGCATGGCATTGAGGGAAGGGATATCCCGTGCTGCCTGAAGACTCTCCTCCTTCCACTTAGAGCTGCTGCTAAAATGGAGATCCAATCTCTCCTGCTTAGCCAGTGCCCATTGTTTCATTTTCAAAGCCTAGACGTTATCTGCCTCAAGACCAATTTTCCCTAATGTGACATTTATTTCAGGACAAATAAGCATAATTTGTAGCTACCTGTTCAAGTATTTCTCTAATAAAGCAAAGGGCTTGTTTTCATATATCCTCTTTTCAAGCAGAATAGAAAGTCTAATTGTATAGCATTGTGTATTGGTAGACAATATGTCAGACTTGAGCAACACTAACTATAAATGTTAAGTGTATTTTCAATTTATAGTAATTATTACTTTGTGAGGAAAACATAAGGAGAGAAAGAGAGAGTAGAGAGAGAGAAAGCACATCGGATGTACATTTTGAAGAACTTCCCATAATAGAAAAAGCTGTCAGGATATATGCAGTGGGGTCCTTTTGTGAGCCCATGTTTTCCTTTGTCCCATATTTTCTATATTTAATGTTATTAGGCCACCATTAAGTCTGGACCAAGGGCATTTGTCAACAGTTGAAGTCATTTTCTCTTTGGCCACAGCTGCAGTTTGAGGTTATTCATGGTGACCCCAGACTCAAAGGGCTGCAATAAAGTGACCTTCACCATCCAGGAATCTATTCAAACAACTAATATACATGTTAAGTGGAAACCAGGACAGATGGCAATATCAGCCACAGAAAAGCCCTTTGTCATTATTGAAGACTGGTATTCTGTTCTAGATGGTGCATTTGCATCAACAAGATAGCTTCACAATAGCAAAGTTCTAAGACACCAAAGAGCTCCATGCACAGCTTTGCATTAAGGTGGCAAAGAATATTTAATATCTTATTATATTTGAAGACATGTGCATGGGATAAATTCAGCAATTTTGCGTAATTGGTAGAGACTTATTCACATGAGGAAAATGAAAAGACTTAGACATGGTGACGATCCTGTCACTCTGTCAATAGATACTTACCAGACCCCTTCTGAGTGCCTGACACTGCATTGTCAGCTGAGAATGCCAAGATGAACAGGGGGCTCATGGTATAGAAACTATCTTCCCAACCACTAGCGAAATTACTGAAAGGAAAATATTGTGTTAAAGGCACACACTTATAAAGCCAAAAACCTGGGTAAGGAGACAATAGCAACAAATCACTTAAGCCACAAAGTAAATATAATTGTGAAAATCCAATTTATCAAACCCCAAAATACTGAATTCTAAAACCAACAATGGGCAAAGTCCAGAAGCAATCCAGTTTCTACTAAAGCACTCCCAAAAGGCTCTGGAATTGACCTTACTGAGTGTCTTCGGAATTAATAAGTGAACTAAGTAATAGGAATAAAATGGACTAAGAGCAGCTAGACACATGCCAGACAGCCTCACTCAGTTATGCAGTTGGGAAACTGACGTTTTATTCATGACTAGGGAAAAATGGAGTCGATGTACTTGTGAACATCAGGCAAAGATATAACATGGATACCACATTGAAAATAATGAACTTAAATAAGTTTATCTACAAAATGTTGAGAGTCACAGCCACCTTCTCCACTGGACTCTGAGAATCCTGCAATCAGTTACTCCAGGGAGGATATTCAAAGAATCTTCTTTGGAGAATTTGATCAGCCCCAAATGAAAAAAACCTAAGAATACTAATATTAGTGATTTCACAAAGAAACAGTCCAACCAGATCACCCCAGGATGAAGAGTACAGTCGACCCTTTTCTTGAACACTTGTAAGCTTTTTACTCAAAAGTGAGTGAAAAATAATGGATTAACACGTTTCAGGAAGACATGATTTAACAGTCACAAAAACATAGTAATACCTTACAGGAAATAGAGACTAGTGAAAAGCTAATGCTTCAGTGGAAGAAGAATATACCATAAAACAGGCACATTTAGAAAGCAAAAGAAAAATATCTCTGGAGATTAAAATTATGGTAGCAGAAATGAAAATCTTGAGTCATTATCCTAGAAAATATAGCAAAATGTTTAAGAGATGGAAAATAAGAGAGATTTATAAAATTAATCCAAGAGTCACACTTCTGAATAATAAGAATTCCCCAGTATGAGAAAAAAATTTAATAGAGAAGAAAAATTATCAAAGGAATATTCTCAGAATTAAGGAACATGAATTTTGTAATTCAGGGGACTATGGAGTGACCATCAAAGTGAATAAAATAGACCATATATATTAAGAAAATTCTACAACACTAGGGAAAAAGAAAAATCTAAAATAATTCCACAACAAGAATACAGATTTCATAGAGTGGAATATCAAAGTGGTATCAGATTTCCCAACAGTTAAATGACCATAATTGCCTTCAAAATTTATAACAAAAGTTGTTTGTAACCCAGAATCTGTAGCAACTGGCACTGTTAACTATTTGGGACAGTAGAAAATACCACACAATATCGTAGTTTTAGTTATAAAAAATTCAAAATATTCTACCTGATATGTATCTTTTCTCAAGAAGTTTTTGGAAGATATATTTTATCAAAAAGAAGCAAAAAAAAGTAGAATACATAGGATTTAAGGAGTTAAGCAACATGGAATTTTATCCAGGAGAAAGAACCAGGAATCACAAGATGTCATCTATGCAGCTAGATTAGAATGAAACCAGGCAAAAGGGTCTAAGAGATTTCTCCAGCAGAGGGAAATTGACAGAATACCTACTATTATGTAGCTCAACTGAGAATGATGCTACATAACAGTAATAATGTGTGAGTAATAGTTATGTTGATCACTCTTGGTCTAAGTGTTTTGGGAGAACAAGATGACAGAAAGTGTCCGTGTGGTACATGTAGCAGAGCTGTGCAAAAAGAAAATTAAAGCCTTCTCTTCCTAGAGGAAAACCAATAATCAATACCTAAAACCAAACATTAGAGAAAAATTAATATAAGCATGGTATTTATAAAGATAGTAAATATATCAAATTATTTGGCTGGAAGAATTAGAAATATTTGCTTCTGGGAAAGTGAAAATGGTCTTGGATGGAGTGGGAGATGCTGTTTTCCATAATAAACCCTAGATCTGTCTCTTCAGATACATTTGTTTGTTACCTTGAAAAATAAAGACAAAAAAGAAGACCTTGCTTATTCTTGTTTGTCTTGGATTTTACACCCTAAAGAGTGAGATTGATGGTATAGAATTACATGTATATGTAATTACAATTGTGCTAAATTTTATGAGAGTTTTTTTCTCATATAAAAATAAATGTGGGTTAGGGTAGAAAGTGGCAAAAGAAAACTCCCCTGAAGGAGTGATATGTTGGTACCTTATGGGGTTGACACTAACCCAACAGTTGACAAAAGACCATTATGAGTAAAAAACTACAAAGGAGAGTAAGGAGCCATCAAATGTGGCTTGTGTTAGACTGTCTTAGTTATTCCAGGATGCCTAACAAAATGCCATCCATGAGTGACTTAAGCAAAATTTAGTGTAAGAAATAAATATTTCTCATCGCTCTGGAGGTTGAAAGTTGAAGATTAGGATGCCAGCAGCATTGGGTTCGGGCCAAAGCCTTCAACGTGATTTACAGACAGCCCTCTGCTTGTTGTGTCCTCACATGCACAAAGAGAGCAAGAAAGCTGGGGGGGGGGTCTTTTTATAAGTGCACTAACTCTACTTTTGAGTGTTTCACCTTTATGACCCAATTATCTCCAGAGTCTCCACCTTCTAGTACCATCACAATGGGCATTATGATTTTAACAGATGTGTTTGGAGGAGGGGCATAAGTACTTAGTTCATAATATTCTGCCTCTGTTCTTCCAAAATTTATGTCCTTCTCATATACAAAATGTGTTTCATTCCTCCCCAATAGCTCCTAAAGTCTTAACTCATTTCAGTATCAACTCAAAATTCTTAAGTCCAGAGTCTTATGTAAGTATCATCCAACTCACATATGAGTGAGACTCAAGGAGCAATTCATCCTGATGGATAATTCCTCTCTAGCTATGAACCAGTAAACCATACAGTTATATGCTTCCAAAATACCATGACAGGACAGGCATAGGCTAAACATCCTTATTCCAAAAGGGAGAAAGTGGGAAGGAAGAAGTGATAAGTCCCCAACAAGTCCAAAACCTATCAATGCAAATTCCATGAGATCTTAAGGCTTGAGAATATCCTCTTTGGATGCATACTCCACCCTCCAGGCCCACTGGGGTGGCGTTCCTGCCCCCATGGTTCTGCTAGGCATAGATTGGGCCTCAGTTGCTTTGGATGGAGGTTATCTAGTATACTTAAAATTAGGCAGTGACCTCACCTTTTGGAAATGGGGAGGAGGCCCTGATGATCTCTGAATTGCCTTTGGTGGCATTTTTCCCCTAAAAAAAAATAAAGTGTGTTCATAGTTGTTCATGGTCACAGCCTTTAAAATCCAACCTCCTTCATTTCTTCCCATCTCCCTCTCTTCCCATCTCTTCCCATTCCCATCTCTCTCTCCTTTAGTTCAAATTGGCAGTTTTCCTGCTAGGGTAGCAAATTAATTCCATGGTTCTCACTCCTGCTAATCTTATTAAGCAGTCCTTTGGCCACGCCCATAGGGCTCTCTTTCCCATTTTAAAACTTATCAGTGCAGATTATGGAGACTGAGAACTTTTCCAAATCTTTACATTCTATTTCCTTTTTGCTTAATAATTGTTTTCAAGTCACTTTTCTCTCCTTATACTTTACTATAAGTAATCAGGAAGATCAAGCCACTACTTAAACACTTTGCTTAGCTAAGTGTCCAATTTCATTGCTTGTAAGTTTTACCTTTCACAAAACATTAGGACACGAATCCAATTTAGGCAAGTTCTTTGCCACATTATAACAAAGATTGCTTATTCTCTGTTGTCCAATAACATATTACTTATTTCCATCTGAGATTGCATCAGAGTAGCCTTTACTATCCATATTTCTGCCAATATTCTGTAACTGATCATTTATACATTCTCTAAGAAAATGGGAGTTTTCTCTACTTCTGTCCTTTTTCCTTCCTGAGCCTTTAGTAGAATCACCTTGAAAGATCCCTTGACAACCATCTTGGCGTCTTCTAGCAAGCACTTCAAAATTCTTCTAACCTGCCAGGCGGGGTGGCTCATGCCTGTAATCCCAGTATTTGGGAGGCTGAGACAGGAGGATTGAAGATTCAGGACCAGCTTCAGCAACATAGCGTGACTCTCAGCAACTTAGCAAGACCCTGTTTCAGAATAAAAAATTAAGCCAAGCATGGTGGTGCACACTTGTAATCCCAGTACTTGGGAGGCTGAGACGGGAGGATCGCAGGTTCATGGCCAGCCTCAGCTACTTAGTGAGACTCTCCTCAACTTAGTGAGACCCTGTTTTCCAAATAAAGAATAAAATAGGGTTGGGGGTGTAGCTCGGAGGTCGAATGCCCCTGGGTTCAATCCCCAGTACCACACACACAAAAATAAATAAATAAATAAAAATAAAAAATGTAGAAAGTGATGAGGGTATAGCTCAGAGGTAAATTGTCTCTGGGTTCACCCCTAGTACCACACACACACACACACACACACACACACACACACACACACAATTGGTGGCTGGTTTCAAAGCCACCTCTACATTTAGATATTTGTTACAATAGCACTTGAAGACTAATTTCAATATTAATCAGGTTTCTCCAGAGAAACAAAAACAGTAAAAGACTTTGTGTATGTGTGCGCGCACACAATGAGGAATTAGCTCATGCAATTATGGGGGGCTGAGCAGTTCTAGTGAGGTGGAGACTCAGGGAAGCTGGTGGTGAAATTCCAATCTGAGTCCAGAGGCCTGAGAACGAGGGAAGATGATGGCACAAATCCTAGTGGACAAGCAGGAGAAAATCACTGTCCCAGCTCAAGCAGAGACAGGAAGGGAGTGAATCCTCCCTTATTCTGCTCTTTGTTCTATTCAGACCCTCAGCTGATAGGATCATGCCCACTCCCTTTGGGGAGGGCAGTCTACTGAGCTCTTCAGTTCAAATGCTAATCTCATCGGAAAAGATCCTCAAAGACACACCCAAGAATGCTTCATCTGTGTACCCAGCGGCCCCCCTCAAGATGAAGCATAAAATTAACCATCACATCTAACAAATGGAATGTATCCTCACAAGTTGCTCTTCTAAATTTCTTACCAAGAACCTAATTAAATAATATATTTTTAAAAATTTTTGACCGTCACAGGCTGGAATAACTGGAAAATGCCACTTGGAGGATTCTTTGTAATAATGACAAGGTTAGCTACTATAACCACATGAAGGATACGATTCATCTGGAATAACCTTTACTATCTTCTTTGCTCATGAAGAATAATTCTATGGACTGTAGCCTAGGAATAGCCATCTAGAATCATAAACTGGGAAAACCTCTAAGGACTTCAGAGAGCATCTAATTTTAGCTTAGCCTCTCCTTTTGAAGACAAGAAAACTCAGGTTCCAGGATGTTAAGTAATCTGCCCAAGATCTCAGAGCTAGTTAACGCCAGAGGCAAAATAAGAACTCAGATCTCTAAGTTCCTTATGTAGGACTCTTCTCTAATCTTCCCCTTATAGCTTGGCCTTTCTGAGAAACTGAAAAAAAAAATTAACTAGTTCTCACAATATTGCCCAACAAAAGAAAATTTTCTTTGTTCAATAATGAAAGAAAAATTGCAAAAAATAATTACTTTTTGTACTTGAATTTTGTATTATTATGTAAATATAGTACCTGATAGCTTTTGATGACCAATCTCCTCTATAAAATAAAAAATTTAAGTTCATAATTATGTGAAAATTGAATAACTTGTTAAAATATGTCTAAGAAATTTCTATAAATACTGTAATATATATGACTTATGCATATTCTCAATTTGTTTTTAATAATGGCTTTGCATTTCTTATGGATACTTATATTTTACTAGTTTTAATCTTAAGTAAAACTCACTATTGTATCTTAAAATGTAAAGCAAATGAAACATATAATCTCTCTCTCCCCAAGAAGAACTTTGCAATTCAAGATGGCATGTGCACATACACAGAAACACACACACACACACACACACACACACACTCACACACACAATCAGACTTTCTTAGATTCTCTGAAGAAAGATTGTTCATGGGTCAAAAAGTTTATATTTGCCAAAAAAGAAAGCTCTCTTTCAAAATTTTTGCATTGCTGTACCAGGACTCTTTGACATTTGAGTCATGTCTACAGTGGTCAAATCAACATTTTGAAGTCTTGGTGCAGGTCATGATGCCTTGTACCCTGCCCTTCTACAAGATTCACTACCACACCAATAGCAGCTTAACACACGTTTAGAGAACAAAGCCATTGTTACTAAAGAAAGACTGTTGCAGCTTCATTTTCCCCCCTGTGGTAAGAAAGCTTTGTAATAACTAGGTCAGGATATAGTTCCTATTCGAAGATTCAGTTGGAAATTTTCAAGAAATACTTACAATATCCCAAGGAATAATTTATAGTTGTGTTCAGTCTGTGGTCTGTTGTCTACTCAGAACAGGGATTCTCAAAGTTACATGTAAGAAAATAGCATTTAGAGGTGATGATCATTGGAAACTATATTAGGCCACATGGTCTGTATGACCTTTCCCTTTGGGAAATATCAGGTGTCTCTAATTTGGTAGACTCTGGAAAACAATAATTTTAATGTGTATATTTTGTGAATTTCACAATGTTCTTCAGGTCACACAAGTAGAAACAAAGATAAGACTCAGGTTTATGACCCTGGGGTCTGTATACATTTAATCTCTAAATCAACTGAGGTCAAAACATTGTTCAAAATCAAAAGGGTGGCAAGAGTTATTCCAGCAAGTGTAACAATGACATGTGATTCAAGCAGAGAAATGGGATGTATTTGGTTTTTACTGTTCTAGATAGGTTAGCTCAGACAGACACCTGCTATAGACCAAATAGTGCTCTCCAAATTCATATGTTGAAGTCCCAGCCACCCCTTGCAATGCAACTGTATTTGGAGATAGCGCTTTCAGGAGGGTGTTAACTGAAATTAGAAAATAATGATGAGGTCCTAATCTGATAGATTGGTGAGCCTTATAAGAAGAGGTAGAGAGACGTCCCTCTACCTGTGAGCACACACCACTGTAAGGCCATGTGAGTACACATTGCATAGGTGGTTTCCGCAAGCAGGAAGAGAATGTGCAGCAGAACCCAACCATGCTGGCACTCCGATCTTGGACTTCCAAACCCCCAGAACCATGAAAAAAATAACTACCTGTTGTTCCAGCCCCCAAATCTATGGTATTTTGTTATGGCTTCCAAGCAGACTAAGACACCATCAGAAAGATATACTGGGGAGATGGAAGTGTCGAAGCAAAGTTTGCATAATGTGCAGTACAGGATCCTCAAGTCCACAGTTAGAGCAGGGTTAAAATGAGAACAAGGTCGGAACCCAAGACAATCCTGAGACTGTGGATGGAGCAGGGTCACTGACTCACCAGAGTCAACCCAGCATTTAGTAAGAACTTAGGCTTTGGAATTAAACTCGCCTACCTTTTACAACTTGTGAGGCATTACATAAGTCGCTGAACTCCCTAATCCTAATTAAGTACTTTACTACTAATACTAAAATTGATATAAAAATGACTTTACTGCATGGCTGTGGTTAGGATTAACTGATTAGATAGTAAATGATGCGCATTTACCACGGAGCTTGGCACATGCTAATATCTTGGGGAACGGGGAACTACAGATAGCTGCCAAAGTTAGAGAACTCGGGGTCTGGAACCGCATTGGTTTACTCATATTCCAAATATCGATTATGTACTTACTACCGCCAGGCAAGATTTGTGGTGCTAAAGATAGAGCAGTGAACAAAACAGGAAAAAAACAGCCTGACCTTCACGGAGCTTACATTCTGGAATTATGAGGCGAATGAAAAGAACTAGTTGTTGGCAGGCTCCCAGCCGTGTCCCACGTTCTGACCAATGCATGTGGTTCTTGGCTGGGAATGACTAAATGTGTGGGGGAAAAGAGACCGTGAAAATGTGTACTATCAAACAGATTGTCGTGTGCATCAGCACGCACGTGTGTGTGTGTGTGTGTGTGTGTGTGTGTGTGTATGGTAAACATTAATTCCTTTTAAAAATTAATGAAGGACTCTTGATTGGCGTGGCCTTTTGTATGAAGCTACTTATCACCCTTATTCAATAAAATTCTTTCTTTGCCTTCATATTTAAAAAGATGAGCCTTATATAAAAACAATGTTCTTAGCCTAAAAGGAGTATACCTTGGTCTGCCATTGTCCTATAATGTTGTATTTGCTTTCCTGAACATTGTCTCTGAAAGGTTTCAGCCTGCCCCCCCCAAAAACAAAGAAAAGAAAAGAAAAGAAAAAAGAGAAAGAAAAAAATTTAAAACGTGGAGAAATTAAAACTTCACAATGACTCATTCTTGAAAGACGTACTGGGGAGTGTCCTGGGGAGGGGTACTGGGGAAGAGTAATAGGGAGGGGTGCTGGGGATTAAACCCAGGGGTGTTCTACCTCTGAGCTATATCCCCAGCCCTATTTTATTTTTTAAGTTGCTGAGGGCCTCACTAAATTGCTGAAGCTGGCCTCGAACCTGCAATCCTCCTATCTCAGCCTCCCAAGTACTGGGATTAAGGCACATGCCACCATGCCCAGCCACCAGCTCTCTTAATGTTTTTGGAAGCCTGTGTAGGGCATCTCCAGGAACCTTCTAATGTTGGTGTGTGTGTGTGTGTGTGTGTGTGTGTGTGTGTGTTTATGCTTTTCTTGTTTTGTGATTTGAAGACAGGTTAAAATACAGCATTCTTGCCGCCACATCAATGATTAGAGAGATTCTGCTTTAGTTCATGGTCGTTTGTCCTGCTCATTGCGGTGTTAGTAACCCTCTTATTATCCACATGCAGGGTTGATTGGTTATGACTAATAAATAATTTTTTGCATCTAAACATCCATTCCCCAAGAGATGTCTCTGCAGTGACTGTGTGGTAAAATGGGTTGTTCTTTTGTTGGTTTAGAAATATGCCTTATGTTCCTATACTATTTTCAGGAAACCTATGTTCATGTACATAAAATCAAAACAGCTAAGGGAAGCACTGGTATCAACTGCCTATTAGTGTATGCTTAAATAAAAGAAAGAAAAAACATCAATGAAGCCGGGCGTGGTGGCGCACGCTTGTAATCCCAGTACTTGAGAGGAGGAGACCGGAGGATCTCGGTTCGCGGCCAGCCTCAGCTACTTAGTGAGGCCCTCCGCAACTTCGTGAGACCCGGTTTCAAAATAAAGTATAAAAAATAGGGCCAGGGGTGTAGCTTGGAGGTAAAATGCCCCTGGGTTCAATCCCCAGTACCGCAAAAAAAAAAGCAATGAATAAACATTTGTGATAAATAACCACTTAGAAACAATTCTGAAAGCACAATAGATTTGTTCCAAACTTTTTTTGTGTGTTTCAACACATTTTGGATGTCTTTTCTTCTTTCCATATAAATTCATATACTTTGGGCCAATACAAAAAAGTATTCCTATTTCCGCAAATTTCTTTTGGGTTTACCCTATGGCTCTTAAAAAAAATTAAAAAGGTATGATTTTACAGAGTTTGCTGCTTTTAATGCACATTTATAAATTTAAAGTGCCAAATAAATACAACCTCTAAAATAGCAAACAAACTCATACAAAAATAAATTCTTCTTTTATAACTAGAACACCTCTCACAGGACTAAGTCCTTTGTTAGTAAAATAAATTCTAGAAATGGATTTGAGAGTAAAGACCTCAGTGTTTGCTTTTATTCTTGTGAAACCAATAAAGTGCTGACAAAGAGTACTACAATGTGTCGTAGTAGTTTAGAAATAAGGTACACTTAAGAATGTTCTTTATTGCTTTTGGAATGTTGGATATTGCCAACCTTAGCCACACTGTCATTGAACACGGGGGATTTTCATCAGTAGCAGCAGGGTGATTAGATCCGTTGGAGCCCTACTTGACTATTACACACACTTTTAAGGTATTCACACCTTAAGGAATACTGGAGTAATTATAACACCATGTAATTGTGTGACCTTAGGTTTAAGTCTGAAATATAAGGAATTCAAAATTAAAATGTCTGAATATGAGGATACATGTTTCCATTGCTAAGTATTTCAGGTGTTATTCAAAATAATAATGTAAACTTTTTCCTTTTTTTGTATTGGCGAATGAACAAAGGGGCATTCTACTACTGAGCTACACTCCAGCTCTTTCATTTTTAATCTTGAAAGAGAGTCTTGCTAAGTTACCATGCACTGGCCTCGAACCTGAAATCCTCCTGTCTCACCCTCCCAAGTTAATGTAAACATTATTTTGATACATTATTTCTGAATCTTTGAGATATATGGTACTTCACATTTCAACTAAGGTAGGATTGCAGAGAAGTTCTGAGGATAGGAAGGGGACATGGAATAGGAAAATACAGCATATGTTTTAGTCCCGGAGAAAGGACTAAGCTTGTGAGAAAAATGAGGTTGTGCAGACAACCGAGGTCAGGAAATGTGTAGGGAGGTTGTCACTACATTGCAGAGTAGAGGAAGGTTTTAGAGCAGAATTCTCAACTCTGACTCAACAGAATCACCTGGGGAGCCTACTACTTCTTGGGAGTGACTAGCATGGAAGTTAATACCACAAAAAATAATTAGCATATAGGACGTAAAAATAGATTTTATAACCTAGAACCTTTTTCAATGCTTTTTACAAAAAACCTTATACATGTTCAAAAATTATATCTTTTCTTACTGGGGGGCATGGCATGGGGTGAGAGTTTAGATTTTTTTTATCATTTCACCCAGGTAGCATTCAGTATGTGCTTTGTTGCCCGTCCGACTCCCTTTCAAGCCTCAGCACTGTGGAGTTGAGTTGACTGCCGTCTATACCTGTGAGTGGGCGCGCATGTACATTTAACACTGTGTGAAGGAAAAGTGGCTGCAAATGATACAAGTTGCTTTTGCTTACAAGGAATCCCATCTATATTTTCAATAGCATTTGTTGTTCTGGAAAAAGTCCTTCATTCAAGGACCACATTGCAACCATGGATCATTTGTGTCTAATTTGGTAGATGACAGACATTTGAAATTACTGTGACAGGTGTTTTCACATTGTTTCTGCTGATCTGATAAAAACCATTATTGTCAGAAAAGAGTGTGGAGGGCTCAGATTCCTCTGAATCAATTTGCAGCTCCCTTTGGAAATGAGAATTGCAATAAGGGAGCATTTTGGAAAGAGGTGGAGAGAATAGTTCTTGAGACAAAAATACACTTGAGTAAGACAAATGTATTTCTTTGGTGGAGACTATATACACACTGTGCTTTAATTTATTCATCATTACTATTGTCCTTGAAACTGTTTTCTGCTACTCCCCACATGATTGCCCCAGGAAGCCGAGAAGAGAACCAGCAAAAACAGCTCCATGTGTGTGTCTGGTGAAATAGTTCAACAGATTTTGAAAGAAGAGTTTGCTTAAGAGACAAAGAAATACTGAAGGCTGAAAACTAAAAAGAAATACAGAGAATGAATCTCTTTTATATAGAAGGGCCCATCCGTGCCAGTGCTAATCTGGAAAACGAGTAGCAGCTGTGTTAAGTAATTTATGTGGGAATAAAAGTTGTCTTTATATTACTTTTGCGGTGGAGAATAGCATTCCGTAAGCTCATTGCATTTTTTAATCTTAACTTAAGAAAAGTACTGCTGAGGCAATTTTTAAAATAAGAGCTCCACTTCTCCCCTTGCAAGTGGTGTCTTTGCTTTCGCTGCATCCTTCTCCTCACACACCCTCGCTACCTCCTCCTTCCACCCTCCCCCTTGGCCAGAGGCATTCGTGAAATATGGAAGCCGTTATGCCATGATGTTATTTTGGGTATTCTTAATAAATGCCTCCTGTATTTCAGAGGTGGTCTAGGAGGTCAGCTAATGTAATTTCACTTGGATTACTTATTTGAAATTTGGATGCAAAGAACCCTGAACCAATTCCCTGAATTTGTCATAGTCATAATTTAGTTATCCACAGCTGCTTCATTAGATTTAAGGCCCTTTCAAGAGTACATTGATTATTACAGCTCTTCATTATGTAATAAAAATATTCATAAGATGCTGTATTCTCTAGTTCCATTTCCCTGACCCACTAATGAGTACCGGTTTCAAATTTTCTCCTTTTCCAGTCAGGGCCTCCCCTAAAAGTTCTCAAGTTATAATGACACAGCAAGATAAGGCAAGACCCGCAGTGACTTAGGGTGTTCGGCATTAGCCTCCATCAAGCCTCCCATTTGATTCATCCTTATTGTCACTGTTCCAAGTCTGTATCTTAAACTCAGATCTAAGCAGGGAATTCCAGGGCTTAACATCCTTCTATGCTCCTATTATCTACCTTGAGCTCATTTTTATAAAGAGAGGAAGTATGAGAAAACTCTTGAGCAGAAATGTGAAATTTACTGTTCCAGCTAAATGAGAGAGCCAAATGGGAACATTAAAATCAACCAACTCAAATTATTTTTTCAAATGTGATTATATTTAACAGTTTTTATTATCACCCAAAAGGGAAAAAACAAAGCATCTATCATATGTGAAATTCTCATTCAAATGGGTCATTAGCAGGTTTTTTGTTTTTTTCTTTTTCAATGCTGGAGATCAAACCCAAATCCTTATGCATCCTAGACAAGTGTTCTACCACTGAGCCACTGCCCCAGCCCCTCATTGATCTTTTTAACAAAGTGTTTCAGAGCATCTACAATAATCCAAGAACTGGTCTAAGCAGTAGAGATTCAACAGTAAATAAAAAAGACATGTCTTAGCCCTCATCAAATTTAGTCTGTCCAGGCAAGTAAATAGGCATTCACATCAGGGTATGACAGGGACTTTGAGGAGAACAGAGCAGTATGGATCTAAAGAAAGGATGCCTAGAGAAAGAATGGTCAGAAAAATCTTCCTGGTGCCAGGTGAGATCCAACGGAAACTAAGAAGAAGAGGAGAAATTAGTCAGGCTTGTTAGGTTAGTGATTTAAGTCCAGGAGAAAGACCCTGGCATCTTCAAGGAATGGGCTTTAGAGGGTCTGGGTGAATGAATGAACAAGCACAGGGTCGAGAGGGGGCAGGTGAAGCTGGAAGGCAGCCAGGACCTCCGTCATATAAGGTCACCATCAGGGGAACACAGGAGCAGGGGAAGTTGCCGGGAGCCAGAAAGGTTTTGTAACTGTTGGCTGGAGGTGCCCGTGGGCATACAAGTGAGATTTCAAGTAGGGAGAAGCTGCATTGACAATAAAAAAAGGATTTGATTTGAAATTTATGATTTAGTAGGTACATTTAATTAAGAGGTAGCTGAATTTCTTGAGATTCCTTGAGTTGTTTATTAGAAATGTCTTTGACTTACCTCCTGTTACTCATGTATAATTCACTTAGGGATATATCCATAGATCTTCTTCTTAACAAATTTCAGAACAGTACACTTAAAAGTATTTTACTGATGAGTTAAATTTTTTCGTATTCTAATTACTCTTTAATTTCCCTGTACTTTTTCAACTATAAGTTGGCATAATTAAAAATGTCATGGCTTGCCATGAAATAGTACAAAATAGAAAATATAAAATAGACTATAGCACTACATTAAAGGAGTCAGTTCTATGTAAGTTTAATTCCCCATGCTTGTCAAAAGTTGTTAAAACATCACTTGCCTTTTTTGAATATAAAATGTAGGCAGACATGTACTAATATATCAAAAACTGACACTTTGTCAAAGAGGGCTTTCATGGGAGAATGTTCTGAATAAAATGTTTTCTTTTAAAAAGAACCCAACCTGTTTAACATTCCAAAGCAAACACAAAAGAACACAAAATGCCCCAACTTCCTGCCACTCAAGGCAGTCAGTTTCATTTACCCTTTACTACTTTTTTTTTATATTCCAAAAATTGTTTCCCCAAAAGAATTATCAGTTTTATTTCATGATAACCCTGGTTTGAAGTAAAATAAAAGTAGCCCTGACTCTCCTCAAAATGGATTCTTTTCAGACTTCCTAGCACTTCTAACAGTCTGATGGTGATACAGTTGGCTATGTCTACCGTCAGACTCGATGTAATTATATGTGGAGCAACAATTCCCTTATCTATTAGGAACACTTGCTGCAGCTAACTGCATTTCACTGTTTGGCAGATGAAACACAGAATTAAAATCTCAAACTAGTTTCTCAAGAAGTTTTTTATTCCCCCCAGTCATGTTTAAATCTTTTAGCCTAGGGGAACATGGTAGCCAGAAGAGAATGGGAAGACACATGGTATTTAAAGGCCTTAGCAAGATTAACAAAGAAGATGTGCCTGTATGTCTACCTCTTCTTATTCTCAAGATGGCCCTTCTCCATTATGACTGCTTTGTGATAATTCCAATCCTTTGGACCTTCTGAGGATATTCAGAGTTAAGATAGTGGTTGATAGTTGAAATATTAAACTAAAAATCAATAGATAATTGGCTTCGGTCATACTATTTTCTTATCTAAATAGGAGGACTATTTGCATTTGCTAACCACATTTTTTGCAGATAATATACCTAGACCTAGCTATTTTTTTCCTTTCTTTTTTATAATTTATTGGTGCACTGCAATTATACATAATAGAGAGGTTCCATGTATTAAAAACACACATGCACACAGCTCTTCGTGTATTTCCCTCTGCATCCCACCCTCCTCCTCCTTCTTCCCTCCCTACATGAGTTAGTGAGATTAGTAATAATAAACTTACATATTGCTGCAGTATTATTTGAACTGTTTCCTTCCTCAGCCTCTTTCTTCTCCTCCCTAACCCTCGCCCCTCTGCCCTTCAAATGTAGGTCTAACTCTTGAGTGGGAACCAGTAAGAATGGCTGGAAGAAACAGAAACCCATGGCAGTTGAAGTCATTGAGATGCAGTATAGCTTAAAGGCATCCTGGAATGCCACATAATAGTGCTAGTGTGAAAAGGGGAGAAGTATTCCATACCACTTTACTTGATGTATCAGCAGTCTCTGATTTTATAGCCTGCTCTCGATTAAAATACCTAAAGGGTTATTGGTGGGGGTAGGGATTGTACAGTCTTGAGCTAATGTCAGAGAATGGTGTGAGCAAATTCCCCCAACTGTGAAGGTTCATTGGAGAATAGAAAGCCCAGGTGTTAAGAAAATATTAGAAAATCCTGCATATACTGATATGAGAAGAAACTAAGGTTGGAGCAACAGAATATAATTACTAATGGTCAAGCCAAATATGTTACCTTTACAGTTTAGTTAATTCACACGATTACTGCAAGGAAGTACCATTTTGTTGTTGTGATAGTGGTGGTGGAGGAGGAGGTGGTAGTGGTTGTGAACAACTCAGAGTGAGAATGCCTTCGCTCGCCCTCTGTGATGGGAGCTGGGGATGCTGAGGTGCAGAGCTAGGGACCAAGGCTTTCAATTCTACCTCCAGTACCTACCAATTACGTGAGCCTGGAGACGTGCTTTAGCTTCTCCAAGCTCCACTTCATCCATCTGGAAAATGGGCCTAATATCACCTCATTAGGCATTTATTTCAGTTCTTAACACATATTCAACCCCTGATAAATGGCACCAGCCATGATAAATAAATAAACGTACATAGTCTAGCAGTTTTTCCACTAAGCACACTAAAGATTATAATTTACTGCAATGGGAAACCCCCGCCAATGGCTAACTGGAGTGTTTCAGAATATCAGCAGGTTTTATAGACTAGAAAAAATTGTTCTGCCTCAATACCCACCCTTTCTTGGTTCCCATATAGATAATGCTGTTTGTTTGTTGGTTGGTTGGTTGGTTGGTTGGTTGGTTGGTTGGTTGGTTGGTTTTAATATGAATTAAAGTCAAACTTGCCCTTGAAAACACTTTCTGGTTACATTTATTGGTCTGACTCACAAGAAATTATATTACACTGATTGTTACACACATATGAATCATTTGCTAAAATCAGCAGTTCCTCCTACATATGCTAAGGCCAAAATTAATTTCTAAAACTTAGATCCCTTTAAAATTTAAACAATGACATCCTTAGACTATTATTGCCTGGAAGGTCAAAGTATATATCCTAAATGCAAAGGAAATGTCAAGGACATGTCAATATTTGATTCTTTTATATATTAACCATGCTAGGGACCCTGTAGTCACACCTAATGTAAACAGCTCAATATGAATCCACAACTGAAACCAACAAAAGATGCAAATTGATCCTGATATGTTGTAATATTAAATTTTTGCAGCACTTTTGAACTGTCTTATAAATTAATTTTGAAATGAATGAGGCAATAGCATTGAACTTTAGCTAATTATATTTAAATTAAATATAAGCATTTAAAGTAACTATTCTAATTAAATACAAGGCTTAGGAAACTAATCATTAAAAGTTGAATTGGTAACTTGAGATTTATCATTCTGAAACCACTGGAACCACATTTCTAATGAGTTCTTTCCTCTTCTTAAATGAAAGACTAAATGTATCTCCCTGATGGATGTGGCAGGTAGAAAAATAACCCTTTCTTGGGTCATGGTTGTCAATTTGATATTGAATCAGAGCATAGAAATCTGTTTTAGTACAGTCTTTTAGATCCAAAATTGAATTTACTATTCACCGATCCAGTTCCAACTTAACTTTAGTTCTATAAATACCTGAGAAAAACCTCAGTAACTGAAATACCACTTAGTACTGCAAAAGAAAATGGGTATATTTTGTAAAAGTTAAAAATCATGCATTTTATAAAAGAAGGCTCTGAGGAAGAAAAATTTAATAATATTGTTATTCAATTTAAAAAATTCTACTAAAACTAAAGGATAATGAAGAATAATACTCCAAAACAAAAACTTTATTTTATAAAATACGTGTGTGTATGTGTGTGTGTGTGTGTGTATCCCAAACTTTGTATTTGTAAGACTTACAAACATATTTGTATATGGTTTTAAAGAAAATCACCATTAGTTCTTTTTTTGCAGGGTGGTTGGGACGTGCTGAGAATTGAACCCAGGGACATTCAACCTCCAAACTACATCCCCAGACCTATTTTATATTTATTTGGAAACAGGTTCTTGCTAAATCGCTGAGGCTGACTTTGAACCTGTGATCCTCCTATCTCAGCCTCCCAAGTACTGGGATTACAGGCGTGCACCAGCATACCTGGCTACACCGCTAGTTCTTATATTGCAATGTAACTATCACTTAGCATAATCTCTGACCCTTAAATATTTATAAATTAGTGAATAAGTATATTGATAAAATCTTATAAAATATATTTAAATGGGCTTTCTTTTAAAATGATTTGCTGTTATAGCTTGCCTTCTACATTAAAGTACCCAATTGAATAGCCGATAAAGCAGGTTTGAAGGCAATATGTTTTTCTGTTATCTGTTGCTTTCCTATGTTCTGGAATTAGTACAAATGTTAAGAATCTAAAAGAGAGCTGTGGCTCTGCTGTCTGAGAGAAGGTGATTTAAAGGCAAGGTGGCCTGTTTTGTTATTGGAACCTGCAATTACCGATTGTCACATTTTTCTTCTGTTGTAAAAACTGAACTAATTGAAGGTACTACCACCCTGAGGGGATGCGCTCTCCAGTATAATGAATGCTGAGTACCCTCTTGAGTTTAGCATTTTAATTATTCATAATTATAATAATTTCTGTTTATTTGGGATCTTTGAAAAATAATTCTAGTCTGTCAAACAAATTGAGAAGCAGAGTAGTTGGGCTTTGTTTTGTTTTGTTTTATATTCAGGTCAGCTGGCCTGTGAATATGCCAAGAAGTTCGTACCAGCAATGGAGCCAATTTTCTGACTGACAGGTGGGCACAGTTAATCTGTGTCATGCCTCGATATGACTGGATGCACTTTTTTTCTCTTTAATTTCTCTAGAATTCTGGTCAATATTGAGGTTGTAAGGTGAAGAATTGACAAGGACTCTAGTGGAAGACTTGTAAATAACTTCTGAAAATATGTTAATCAGAGAACAGTTATAATAGATTGAGTTTCTGGCTATAAGTGAAGCATATATATCATATATATATGCACATATATTAAGACTTCTTCCTTTTCTTGAAAGAGTGTGTGTGTGTGTGTGTGTATGCGTGCGTGTATGTTTGCATCCAATGGTCTCAAGTAAAAAATGGATTTCAGGGCCATTTTGGACCAGAATAGCCTTTGTGTCTACTGTTATTGTATATGTTAGTGATAATGATGTATTAGGTTTCTACAGTCTATTTAGATGTCATATACACTCTTAATAGTAGCCTCAAACAGTAATTAAATATTACTGTTTGGGGGGTTTTTTTAGTATTAGGGATTGAACTCAGAGGCATTCTACCTCCGAGCTACACCCCCATCCCTATTTTTTATTTTTATTTTGAAACCGTGTCTTGCTAGGTTGATGAGAGTCTCACTACTTGTGAGGCTGTCCCTGAACCTGAGATCCTCCTGTCTCAGCCTCCCAAGTACTGGGATTACAAGCGTGTGCCACCATGCCTGGCTTAAATATTACTTTTAAAAAAGAGTTTGGGCCGGGCGTGGTGGCACACACTTGTAATCCCAGTACTTTGGGAGGCAGAGACCAGAGGATCAGGGTTCGCAGCCAGCCTCAGCTCTCTCTCTCTCTCTCTCTCTCTCTCTCGCGCTCTCTCTCTCTCTCTACCTAGTGAGGCCCTCCGCAACTTCGTGAGACCCTGTTTGAAAATAAAGTATAAAAAAATAGGGCCGGGGGTGTAGCACAGAGGTAGAATGCCCCTGGGTTCAATCCCCGGTACCACAAAAAAAAAAGAAAAAAAAAGAGTTTGGCATTATAATCTATTTCATTTGTTCCATATCTTTCTTATTTTTTATCCCACAATACAGCACTTTAATGTTAGATTCAAACATGTACTACTCTGCAGCCAGAGGATAACTCAGGTCTCCTGGTAGTCTATATTCAATTTAGGAAGAAACAGCAACTGCTTAATATATTCAAGTAGTATCCAAGATAAGATGATTGATATGGATAAGCATCTATGTCTGTAAAAAAGGTCAGTCTGGAGATACATAATACATGCATTTAAAGGCAAATACATCAAACCACTCTCACCTAAAATCTTCAGCAGCTAGATAAGAAACAAAGTTCTGCATATGAACATTATTTTTGAAAGGACATGTGTGTAGCTCCCAATTTACAAGCCCACCCCTGATCTGGAGGAATTAACAATTACACATTTTAAAGTTAAGTGCTTGCGTTCTTCATTTATTTAATAAGAGACTGGAAACACTGTGGAAAAAAATGTTCTTATCGTTCACAATATGCTTCTTCCCACCATAAATGTTTAATCACGGCTACTAGGGAAAAGGGAAAATATGAAAAACTAATTGGAAAATCACTTTGCCTCCAGGAGCTAACAAACAGGGAGCAAACTAAAAGGCCAGCCAGGAGGCGAAGAGAGGCCATGGAATATCCACCAACCAGATAATCGCCGCCGGAATAACTGCGAAGTGTCTGAATGTAGGTATGTGTATGGAAGACTTCTATGTGCTTTCGCGTCCCTTATCTAACTTCCCTGACTTTCACCCATGTCTGGCACCTGCTGTCTGGTTAGCCCTTCTAGAGCACTGCTTGGACTGGGCAGGTACACGCATATACATACAGGCCTCTCAGAAACCCCTGTGGGCCTCCAGTAGGAGGTCTTCCCTGCTCTTTTGGACTTTTAAAACATTCTACAAAATGGTTTTCAACCATCTCAAGCTCTCTAAGCTCAGTATTTCCATACAGAAACCTTCCTTCTCATTCAAAAGGATCCTTATCTCCTGAACGCAGAAACCTTTGTCTTTGTGTCTCCATTATCTGAAATAACTTCCCCAGCTCCTCTTTGCTGGTTTTAGTTGTTTACCCTCCAAAGTAAAGTCTAGTTCCACCTACATTATAGACTCTTGCTGACTTCCCACCCCATGATTTACCTTCTTCAAACTTCTGTAGAACCTGTGCTGTTCCTCTCTTCCAGCATTTGACAAGTTCTGTCATACATTGCTTTTGATCTCTGTATGCATATGTCCTGTCTCTTCTGTGGAACAACTGCTTACCTCTGGAAGAGACCGGATCTCTTGTCTTCTTGTATATCTGAATCCAACAGGAGGGGAAACAGGCTTGTAATGGGCTGCTAGGGTGGAGTGAGGCAACACGAGTAAGAGGTTAGGAGCACACACTGGAGCTAGATGCCCGAGTTTGAGTTCCTGCTCAGCCAACTACTACCTTGGGGATAATACTATCCATCTCATTGGGTTATCATGAGGATTGAGTTAATAGATTTAAAAGGCTTAAAATAATGTCTTGTACAAGCCGGGCGTGGTAGCGCACGCTTGTAATCCCAGTACTTGGGAGGCTGAGACCGAGGATCCGGGTTCGCGGCCAGCCTCAGCTACTTAGTGAGGCCCTCCGCAACTTAGTGAGACCTGGTTTCAAAATAAAGAATAAAAAAAAAAAAATAGGGCTGGGGGTGTAGCTGAGAGGTAGAATGCCCCTGGGTTCAATCCCAGTACCGCAAAAAAAAATAAATAAATAATAATAATGTCTTGTACATATTAAACATTCAAAAATTAATGCAATAGTACTTTTTATCAATCTTCTTAATATATGCTAAAAAGTAGATGGCATGATCTCCATTCTCAGAACAGGAACACTGAGGCCCTGAGAGGTCAGGTCCCTGCTAAGCACACTGTGGGAAGCAGGTCAGGACCCAAGTGTCTGACCTTACACCTTGGGCTGCATTATTGAACCCAGGTGCCCGATGACTACTTGTTACTGATAATGATGACATTTCTTCTTTTCTGTTCATATAGTGTTAAAGCTAAATTATGCTGATATTTCAGTAGGTTTGACCTTTCAAAAAACACTGAGTGTGAAATGGTTTTAGTCAACTCTAAATACCTTTTTATAAGTGGGTTAATCTAAATGGGGAAGAGTCGCAACTACTTTTTTTTTTCTTACTCAGAGGCTAAAATTCAACTCAAGTGTTTCTGTTCTGAGGCACTGAAGAAGATGGGTGGAAATGCCAATGGCTATTTCTACCCTGGGTTCTTTTATAATCTAAGTGACTCAAATAATGGAAACAGCAGAGATATCTAACACATTTTAACCTCTCATTCCTAGGTTCACTGTGAGATGGGCCCTTCACCCTCCTCTCTCTTTCAACCCATGTTTCCTGAAAAAATGATACTTTGGAATTTGGAGGAATAGGTCCTTTAAGAGTAAACTGTAAAATGTGTGTGGAGTATTTTAAAATTGTCTTATTCTATTTGAAATTATTTTGGAGAATTCATGAAGAGCTCTGTGAAACCGGGCAGACCAGGGCCTCTTGGAATCTCTTTATTGTCGAGGAAGTCATCAGCAAGTTTTGTTCTTGTCACTTGCAACATTCCTTTGCTCCTACTTCCTTGTTTGTGCATCTGCAGCACTTAGCACTGTGCTAGGATATAGTATATACTTGATAAATCCTTGCTTAAACTAAGTTTTACGGCCTTACTAATACATTAAGCAAACTGTACTTTCCCATCCACCACTGAATTTCAGAGACTCTTAAGAGATCTAAGAGAACTATGTTTAAGTGAAATATCACCAATAGAGATTAGAAAAGTCAACATTTGAGCCGGGCATGGTGGCGCACGCTTGTAATCCCAGTACTTTGGGAGGCGGAGACCGGAGGATCCGGGTTCG